>SJYA01001931.1:0-235825 GCA_006410615.1 Neotragus moschatus | reverse complement strand
CCCTGATAGCATGTGGGATCCTAGTTCCCCAACCAGGGACTGAACAGTGGAAGCCTGGATTCTTAACCACTGGACCACCAGGGAAGGCCCCCATACTATTTTCTTAGACACAAATTTTGTGCAGTTGAAAAGTGTAAATAAGTTTGTAGAAGCAGTAGTTTTAAACAACAGTGAGACAAAAAATGAGTCACATTGTTAAAATACCCCCGAGAAAACACGTCCTGTATTACTTGGAAGTTAATCTAATTTTAAGCAATCCTTTTTTACCCCTAGAAACCAGTTCCCTTAAGACTTTCATTAGGCACAGTTTTCTTAGTCTGAATTAATTTTGTGCTGGGAAGTAACAAAAGGACATTTCTTTGGTGCTGAATAGTCCTTAATTCAAACTCTTCCAGAATATTCAGGGAGCCTTATTCAAATTTATACAAAATTTTGATTCTTTTCTCCCTCAGATATTGAAGTGATCATCGCACACACACACACACACACACATTTGTTTCTAAACACACACACACTCACACATGTGTTTCAGAGTTTCCAGAAACATCTCCAAGTCACTCACAAAAACATGTAAATCTTTCTGCCCATCTCTTTATAGTCAACAACTCATCTCCCTTCCAGGAGGGCTGCTGAAAATCTTTTCTCTGAAACGACTTTGACTGAGAGGTAAATCTCCCCAGACAGGCTGAGGAGGATTAGAGTATATATTCCTTTGGGTAACAGCCTTTCAGGGTCAAAGGAGGATAAGAGGATTTTCAAATAAGGTTCTGATGAAGAAGGCATCCAGAATGAGTGGTCCAGTCTAGGGACACATAACATCTAACCTCGGAGTCTCTCAACCCCAGTCAAATCCCAGAAGGGCTTCTCCTGCAGAAAGCTGCGTCCTTTCTCCAAGCCTGCTGAAATAAACTCTGTGCCCCTTTCACAATAGATGTGAATGCTGAATTACCCCGATTGGAGGTGGAAAAAGAATAGGAGAGCTTTTCTTTTCCCACGAGGCAGCGTCTCTGTTTATAAACGTTAATGAAATTGACACTGGTAAACTGATTATGCTAAGCACGCTGGGTACGGAGCACCACTGAATGTTTCCTTTGCCTGTTCTTTGGGGTTTGAATAGAAACTTGTGATTCTGGGGATCAGAAGCTCAAGTCCCAATCAGTGAATAATTTATTAACCTTTAATAAGTTGCTGATCTCTATGTACCTCAGTCTGAATGACAAAGTAATAACCTTCTTAGTAAATTGTTTTGAGATCTCTTATCGAAAGGATAAATATGTAGTAATTATGAAGCCTTTTTAACAACATTCTGATGAGGGATGCCAAAGTAAACCCCAACGGACAGGAATGGTTTATTTTTATCAAGCTGGAAATAAATTACTTTGAAATAGTGAAGGATGATGCATAGTTGGAGTGAGTTGTTGTTGTTCGATCACTAAGTCACGACCAACTCTTTGTGACCCCATGGACTACAGCACACCAGGCTTCCCTGTCCTTTGCTGTCTCTCGGAGTTTTCTTAAATTCGTGTCCATTGAATTGGTGATCCCATCCAACCACCTCATCCTCTGTCTCCTGCTTCTCCTCCTACTTTCAATCTTACCCAGCATCAGGGAATTGGAGTGGTATTTCCTAATAACAAATGATATAGAATCATTGAAAGCAAAATGGACAAGAAAAGCAATAGGTATTGGGCACTGACCATAGGCTAGCTGCTTCTGTTAAAGATGGATAATACACCACCCCGACCCCAGGGGGCTCACAGTCCGGAAGGATTGACAGGCACACAAGCAAGTAGGTACAACAAGGTCATATACACACCCAGCACCAACACCGAGGACAGTCACCAAGTAGTAGAGGATGTAGCTGGGTTTTCATGTCCAAAACCAAGAATTTTCAAACTGTCAAGGACCCTAGAAATACTTAATACAACCCTTTAATTATCTGAAGGAAGACCATTCAAACCCGAGAAGTTAAGAGACTTGAAAAAAATAGGGAAACACATCTTCAGACTTCCAGTCTAGTTATTTCTTGGTTACATACATTGAAACCAAGTCAATTAGTCAGGTCTATGAAAAAAAATGCCATCTGAGCTTCCCTGATGGCTCAAACGTTAAAGAATCCGCCTACAATGTGGGAGACCTGGGTTCTATCCCTGGGTTGGGAAAATCCCCTGGGGGAGGGAATGGTAACCCATTCCAGTATTCTTGCCTGGAGAATTCCAAGGGCAGAGGATCCTATAGGCTAAAGCCTATGGGATTGCAAGAGTCGGATACGACTGAGTACACAGGAAAAAAATACAGTATACATATTGAAATATACTGATATTTATATATCATAAGTATATAAGTATTATGAATATATATGTTAAAGGTCTATGTAAAGTTGTACGTTCATATCAAATTATAGCATATAAGATATATTATATAATATACTGTGCCTTATATATTATGTGATATATAAAAGATATTAGTTTACTTGCAATATTGTAAGTAACATGATAATGTTACTTATTATGCATTGTATTATATATTACACATAGGTGTTATCATTAAAAGGAATAGATATGCAACAAAAATGTTGCCTGGCAATCAAGAGAGAAGTTACTAGGTGATCACCTGAATTCCTCATTTTTTCCCATTATTGAAGCCTGAGGAGACACCCCGTCTTTCTGTTTAAATCAGGTACTTCCTCCATACACCCAGCATAAATGACAGTTCCTCTGTAACCTCTCTTGATGACCTTAAATCACTTCTGGCTGTTAACAGTCTGTCCCCATCCCAAACCACTAGATGGTGAATGCCTGACGAGCCTGTTAATTGAGAAGCAGTCCACATCCTCACTGAGAACCTGACCTTTAGAACCAGGCAGGTGCATAGGTGGGGGTCCACTCTGCTGTATAACAGATATAAGAGTTAAGAGCAGTTTCCCTCATGTCTCTAGACCTCTTTATTTCTTCATCTATAAAATGATAAAAATTGTACCTACAACATTGTGTCTTTGCAGGATTCTAGTATATGTGGGAACCAAGCACTCAGCAATTATATAGTCTGTATTTTTTCACACTATGACTGCTCAATAAATATTTGTTAGGCCAAATCAAATTTTATGTTTTCCTTCAAATATTTTTTATATGTCCCTCTCTTCAGTCTTGGTATTATTCCTTTAATTTTGTCATGCAGAAACAGGCAGATTTTTTTAAAGCTATTTTGAATTATTTATATTCACCTTTGCATCTTCCAAGAAAACAAACAGCCAGCTGCATCAGATTTTGCCAACAGCATTCTCTTTCTTGTCAACACAGAGCAACAAAGGCAAGCTCTGGAAGTTCACAAAAGCAGTTTTGTGGGTTTTTATTTCTGGTGGCTCATCTGCAGAATGAGAGACACAGACATCAGATGGTAACATGAACCACCTAAATAAGGAAGAAACAAGCTGTGGAGCTTCAGAGTCTTTCTCAGTGCAGAAGCACACCAAGTAAAGGAATGGTGAGGTGCAAGAATTCCAAAATGAAAAAAAATCCCCTGGAAATTTCCAGATAACAATTGGAAAAAATGGTTGTGGGTTGCTTTAGCCTGAATTCTCTAACTGCCCTCATTCTGCTCTTCAATCTTCACTAGAGACTGCCTTCCCTCTCAGCTCTGTTTTTCACCTCTCTGGATCATTATAAGGCTAATTCCTATCCTAGCCACTCTCAGATACTGGGTTGGCCAAAAAGTTTGTTTGGGTTTTTCTGTGCTATCTTCTGGAAAAACCCAAACGAACCTTTTGGCTAATCCACTGTGTCACAGTTCCATCTACCATCTCAGCTTCTTCATCTCTTAGAATTATTGTCTGAGCAAATGAGCCTGTCCTAGCTATGCCTCTATCCTCAAGCCACCCCACTGACCTCCCCCCAACCACAAGACTATATCACAAGAGTATACCGCTGTCATCTCACCTTTAGTTCAAGCCTCCTGTCTGTCTCTTTCTGTTGTTGTTCAGTCACTAAGCTATATCCAGCTCTTTTGCAACCCCATGGTCTGTAGCATGCCAGCCTCCTCTGTCCACGGAATTCTCCAGGCAAGAATACTGGAGTGGGTTGCCATTTCTTCCTCCAGGGGATCTTCCCAATCGACCCGGGATTGAACCTGCATCTCCTGCATTTGCAACCTGATTCTTTGCCACTGAGCCACCAGGGAAGCCTGCCTGTCTCTTGCTACTCCTGCCTATTACCACCTTTTCTCCACTCAGCTGCCAATGCAATCGTATTTAAATTATATAGTGTCTCCCTATTATTTCTATTTTATTTATTTTTTAGACTTTTTATTTTATATTGGGGTACAGCTGATTAACAATGTTGTGATAGTTTCAAGTGAACAGCCAAGGGACTCAGCCATACTTATGAAAGTGAAAGTGAAAGTGGCTCAGTCCTGTCCAACTCTTTGCGACCCCATGGACTGTAGCCTGCCAGGCTCCTCCGTCCATGGGATTCTCTGGGCAAGAATACTGGAGTGGGTTGCCATTTCCTTCTCCAGGATATCTTCCCAACCCAGGGATCGAACCCTGGTCTCCTGCATTGCAGGCAGATTCTTTACCAGCTGAGCCACAAGGGAAGCAGCCATACTTATATGTGTATCCATTCTCCCCCAAACTCCTCTCTTGTCCAGGCTGCCACATAACATTGAACAGAATTCCATGTGCTATATAGTAGGTCTTTGTTGGTTATCCACTTTAAATATAGCAGTGTGTACTTGTCTCTCCCAAACTTGTCCCTTAACTATCACTTGCCCTCATCTTTTTCCCCTAGCAACTATAAGTTCATTCAGTAAGTCTATGAGTCTTTCTGTTTTCTAAGTTCATTTCTGTCATTTCTTTTTACATTCCACAAATAACGGATGCCATATGATAGTTCTCCTTTTCTTTTTGATTTACTTCACTCAGTGTGACAGTCTCTAGGTCCATCCATGTTGCTGCAAATGGCCTTATTCCATTCTTTTTAATGTCCACGTAGTATTCCATTGTATATATGTACTGCATCTTCCATTTTTCCGTTGATGCATATTTAGGTTGCTTCTATGTCTTGGTTAAACAGTGCTGCAATGAATATTCAGGTGCATGTGTCCTTTCAGATTATGTTTTTCTCCAGCTATACAGGAGAAATGGGATTCTCCTATACAGGAATGGGATTGCAGGGTCATATGGTAGCTCTGTTTTTAGTTTTGTAAGGAACCTCCATACTGTTCTCTATAGTGGGTGCACCAATTTGCATTCCCACCCACAGTGTAGGAGGGCTCCCTTCTCTCCACATCCTCTCCAGCATTTATTGTTTGTGGATTTTTTGATGATAGCCATTCTGGCTGATGTGAGGTGATATCTCATTGTAGCTTTGATTTGCATTTCTTTAATAATTAGCAATATTGAACATCTTTTCTTGTGCCTCTTGGCCATCTGTATATCTTCTTTGGAGAAATGTCTATTTAGATCTTCTGCTCATTTTTTGATTGAGTTTTTCATTTTGATGCTGTTATGTGGCATGTACTGTTTGTACATTTTGGAGACTAATCCCTTGTCGGCCACATCATTTGCAAATATTCTCTCCCAATCTGAGAGTTGCCTTTTCATTTTGTTTATCGTTTCCTTTGCTGTGCAAAAGCTTTTGAGTTCAAGTAGGTCCCAATTGTTTTTATTTCCATTATTCTGAGAGATGGATCGAAAAAGATATTTCTGTGATTTATGTCAGAGAATGTTCTGACTGTGCTTTCCTTTATGAGTTTTATAGTGTCCAGTCTCACATTTAGGTCTTTAATCCATTTTGAGCTTATCTTTGTGCATGGTATTAAAGAATGACCTTATGTCATTTTTAAATATTAATTTGAAAATAGAAGCAAATGGCTCAGGTGGTAAAGAATCTGTCTGCAATGGAGGACGCTCAGGTTTGATCCCTGGGTTGGGAAGACCCTGGAGAGCGAAATAGCAACCCACTCCAGTATTCTTGCCTGGGAAATCCCATGGACAGAGGAGCCTGGTGGGCCACAGTTCATTGGGTCGCAGAGTCAGACATGAGAGAGCAATGAACACACAGACAGACAAACTTGTTACCCTGGCCTCCAAAGCCCTGCATGATCAGGTCCCCTTCTGTTTGACCTCAACTCTTGTTGATTTTTCCCCCTATTGTTCCCAAAAGTTTCTCAAATGCACTAAGATCTGAGCCCAGGGCTTTTGGTCTCCTGGCTTTTTGCATGGCTCATATCTTTGATAATTCAGTTAGAGTATAAGGAGGGGTTTTGGTTAGAGTGTTCATAGGAGCACCCTAAACTAAATGCTTTTCCTGGTGTTTCATTACCCTCACCTGAGTTTATTTTCTCATTATCGTCTGTTTTCTGAAATGAGTTAATAAGTTACATATTAACATTGTCTGTGCCTGCACTAGCCCGTAAGCTCTCTGAAGTGTTAGCACTAGGGGGCCTACCTAGAACAATGCCTGGCACATAGGAGGTGCTCTAAAAATATTTTTTGAATGAAGTACATGAAATATTTGTAGTGTTTCTTAAGTCGTAATATTCGTAAAGCTACAAATATTGAAATATTTGTAAAATGCTTAGTAGAGTTCAGGCATCTGCGGAAGAAATAGTTCTTTAAAAAGTAGGCAATTTGAAATATAAGATCAGAGAAAATCCTACCAGGATGGGATGACCTCAAATATCAGGCAAGGCAAAAATCTCCAGATGTCAGTAAGTGGAAAAGAGGCCACTGATGATTTCTCTGTTTATATTCATTCCTATGTGAACTGGATTCCACACAGGCTGTACTAAATTCTACCGGACAAATGTTTTTGTATCTTAGATGTTGGTCGGGGATTAAATCTGATAACAGAGTTTGCTCAGCTGCATCTGGCATGTACGGAGACAGCTCCTAGGCCAGGCCTGACTCTGATGCTGCTGGTAGAAAACCAGATGCTCATATCCTCTTCAAGACCAAAGACAGTTAGATCCTGGCACCCAGATCTTCTTGTTTTATGTAGACACTTCAGAGATTTAACAGTGAAGACATTTGGGGACAATGCACAAAGGCTCAGAAAATCAATTTCTATCGCCAAACGATCAAAGAGTACGTTTTTACCAATTGTGAGCCGGCGAACGACATTTCCTCTCCTGCCACGACGTTTGAAAGCTTGTTCGCCCTGACACGCGGGCAGAGGCTACTATTTCAATTTGCATCTCTGGAAGACAAGCCTGACCTAGATTTCCTTCTAGCGTAGTGTCCATGTGAGGCTGTGATTCTTGTGGCTGCTCCCTTAAGCCCCGGTAGATAATTAGCTACTTCTCAGTCTGAGACAGAGTAAAAAGAACAGGTAAGGAAGGAAAAAAGAAACGTGGCCTTGCCTCATGCTACCTCTGGAAACGGCATGTATTTGTTTCTTTGACAAAAAAAGAAAAAGGTCTCCCACGTCCTTGGCAGAGGGCGCCAGGTAGACTTTCATGTACGTGCTGGAAGTTGTCTGCAGTCCAAGACCCAAGGACTGCAGTTCAGCGTGTGCGAGATCAAACAGGTGCAGCTGGGCTGCTGCTGTGCGGTTGAGCCAGCCACCCTGGAGAGAGAGCCAAGCGAAAGATGGTGGGGGGAAAAGCTTTTCATATTTTAAAAGACACGGAAGTACTACTGCCTGGAGATCTGAAGTATTTAAGGGACCTCTTGGAAAATGCCTTTTCATAAAATGTTGGGGATAAGATACCGAATCAGAATCATTCCTTCAGAGAAGCTCTGTTTTCACCTGCCCCACAGCCCTGGCGGAATCGGGGGTGGGGGGGAGGTAAAAATAAACCCAGCAAAAATGTGAGATCCCAAAGCTTCGTAAGGAGAGCTGGAAACTTCATTTCAGTGACATAACTGCTTGTGTTGCATGTACTTTTTGTTCATGAAGTACTTATTCACTGCCTGCTATGTGCCCATAGGTGGTGGGAGGCAAAAATTGAATTTCCCTCATGGAGTCTACAGTCTAATTTCAAAACAGTGAAGGTGCCTTTGCCTTCTCGCTCCAGTTGTGGAGGGTGATGAAATGCCATAGGATTCTTTGCCTGGCATGTTAGCGCCTGCTGCTGCTGCTGCTGCTAAGTCGCTTCAGTCGTGTCCGACTCTGTGCAACTCCATAGACAGCAGCCCACCAGGCTCCCCCGTCCCTGGGATTCTCCAGGCAAGAACACTGGAGTGGGTTGCCATTTCCTTCTCCAATGCGTGAAAGTGAAAAGTCAAAGTGAAGTTGCGCAGTCATGTCCGACTCTTAGCGACCCCATGGACTGCAGCCTACCAGGCTCCTCCGTCCAAGGGATTTTCCAGGCAAGAGTACTGGAGTGGGGTGCCATTGCCTTCTCCAATGTTAGTGCCTAGTTACATCTAAAGAAACGGAATCCTAGTTCTGTTTCTCCTGGCTTCTATTATCATTCCTCTACATCAGCTTCTTCCCTAGCACTTGAAGATGTTAAATTCAAATACTTCCCTCAGGAACCTTCCCTCCTTGATCCAGTGTACTCCCGGAGCCCTTGGGTGTCCTTCAAGACATGGGGGAAAAGAACATGGATACTGGCATCAGAGAGAGTCAGGTTCAGATCTTGGGAGTCCACAGAGGCTTACCACTTACATGCTATGGGACTGTAAATAATTAGATTTGAATCAATGTACTATTCTTCTAGTGTATAAATTTTAGCTGCACTTGAATCTTGTTCCCATGTATACCAGAATTATTTTTTTCAACCAACTTTTATTGCGTCCTTACTTTACCCAGGCGCTGGATGTACAAAGCTAAGTGAGATGCTTCTGACCTTGAAAAAGATCATTATGGTCCAGTGTGGTCCGTGGAACTGACACGGACAGGAATTCACAATTTGCAGTGTGGCATGTGTACGTGTGTGCTCAGTTGCTTCAGGCATATCTGACTCTTTGTGACTCCTTGGACTGTTGCCCGTCAGGCTCCTCTGTCCCTGGGATTCTCCAGGCAAGGATATTGGAGCGGGTTGCCATGCCCTCCAGAGGATCTTCCCGACCCAGGGACTGAGCCTGCATCTGTTATGTCTCCTGAATTGGCAGGCAGGTTCTTTACCACTATGCCACCTGGGAAGCCTGTGGTATGTAGGGGAGCATAGCCAATTATGTCATTATGAGGGTCAGTGGGAAGGACTAGGGCTGGGGAGAAGCAAGACCAGGAATGACTAGAAGAACCAGTCCAGGTTCAATGCATGATACAGGGTACTCGGGGCTGGTGCACTGGGATGACCCGGAGGGATCGGGTCGGGAGGGAGGTGAGAGGGGAGTTCAGGATGGGGAACACATGTATACCCATGGTGAATTCAAGTCAGTGTATGGCAAAACCAATACAATATTGTAAAGTAAAATAAATAAATTAATTAATTTTTAAAAAATTTAAAAAAGTTTATCTTATGGACAAAGTGTAGAAGGATGCTCAAAACAGAAGGAACAAAGGTAGACTGAGACGTTAGAGGTTCGACAGCCTTAAGTATTTGGAAAAGGACAAATATTTGAGTTTGGATACTGCATTGACTCTTACTCTGTGTTTTGCAGAATTTTACCTTAGTCACCATGTTTATAATAGTACATATACTGACAGGTCTGCAATTGTTAACTCATTTACTTATTCAGCATTTATCTTTGAGTATCTGCTATGTGTTAGGCAATGAAGAAAGTTTGGTCTCATTTAGTTCAATTCAGTCACTCAGTCATGTCTGGCTTTTTGCAACCCCATGGACTACAGCACACCATGCTTCCCTGTCCATCACCCACTTCCAGAACTTGCTCAAACTCATGTCCATCAAGTTGGTGGTGCCATTCAACCACCTCATCCTCTGTCGTCCCCTTCTCCTCCTGCCAGCATCAGAGTCTTTTCCAGTGAGTCAGTTCTTTGCATCAAGTGCCCAAAGTATTGGTCCCATATGTATAGTCAAATCTCATAATTATAGTCTAACAGTTAAATGAGTAATAATCATAAAATAATTTTTCAAAGTTTTACACAAAGTTTATGTGATTCTGTTTTACAGGTCAAAATCAACCTAGCACTTTCCAGGACACATCAATTCTAGCACAATAAATATACTTTGAGACAGCCCTGTGCTCATGTATGTACTAAGCTAAGAGTGAACTCAATAGTTACTTCCTCCAGAGGGTTTCACAGAAGACCATAAAATAATTATCAAATGTTTTTATAAGATGTAGAATGTTCAGTAATAGCGAAAACCCTTTTACAAATAACAAAGCCCCTTCAGAAGTGGATATTTCTAATCAGATTGTGGTATCTTTTCGAACAACACACCTCCAGGCCATAAGTCAAATGTATATGCTTTCCAGTCTCCCAGTGTGATACAAAATTTCTGCGAATAAGGACCCAAGATATTGTTCTTGGGTCTTGCTTAGAAATAAACAACCAAGGTACCACTCTCCTGGGCCTGCAGCTTTTAGATGTTAATAGCTTCTCAGGTTGTGTCAACCTGACACTGGGGAGCTGATGCGAGATGACAAACTATGTGCATGCTAGAGAGGTAGAAATGACTTGTCTCCAAGGCAATGGTTATCATGACCTGACTTTGTCTTTTACATTGGTAAGTTGCAGCCATCCTCCCCCCTTCCTTACTGCCTACCCCAACCCTGTGTGCCAGATGGACCTCATTTCCTGCTATGAGTATCTCTGTAGAACCAGATCACTAGCTGCTGTTTATGCCTAATGAGAATCTACATGGAAGACTCTCTCAGTGATGAATGTTTCTTTGTAGTTATCAGGAGTACAGAGCAGAAGATCCCTGCCTTCTGGACCTCAAGTATTAAGAGGGATGTGAGTTGATCTGAGAGTGATTTAATAAACACTGAGTGGAACTAGGAAGTAGCCATCACCCTCAGCTATGACCCAGGGCCAGAAATGAATTTTGTCTTTGTAAGG
Organism: Neotragus moschatus; assembly: GCA_006410615.1. Classification (NCBI taxonomy): domain Eukaryota; kingdom Metazoa; phylum Chordata; class Mammalia; order Artiodactyla; family Bovidae; genus Neotragus; species Neotragus moschatus. The sequence continues at coordinate 224,909 of SJYA01001931.1, read as the reverse complement.
TAAACAGCCTCTCCCATTTGCCTTGCACCCTACTCGTCATGAGATTAGTTGTAAAGAAGGAAGGCTCAAAGACATGCACTGTGTAACCCCACAGTAACCAGTCAATTCTCATTAGCAAATTAAGTCTTGGTAAAGTCACCCAGTGTGTTCCATATATAGCCATTCCCCTTAATTATTCACTTAATTATTCATCCTCAACACTCATTTATCACTTACTATGTGTTAAGCACTATGCTAGTTTCTGAAGATGCAGTGAAGGACTCTTCACATTTAAAGAGATCAAACTTTAGTATGAACAGAAGATAAGTAAATATTCGACTGTAAGACAAGAGGATCAATGTGATAGTTTGTTTCAGCAAACATCAATTTGGGCATCTACTGTGTGCCAAACATATGTCAGACAATGTGGATAAACTCAGAGAGTTTAGTAGAAAATGCATAAGGAAAGAAAGACATAAGAGTATTGCAAGTCCATGAAGTATATCTCAATGATAGTGAGTATATTTAGAGATGACTCGAGAAGACTTACTAAGTGAAGCAACACCTGTTTCTGTTGTGAGATGCATAGGGATTCCTTCCTGGACTGTTAGGGGAGGGCTTCAGCATGTGAACAGCATAGGTTCTGGAAATCGTTGCATCTTATACCCCAGTGGTGAAAGTAGAGGGAACCACTAAACCTTGCTTAAGAAGGATGAAACATCCTGAATTCTCTTCTGCAGATGAAGGGAAGGGAAGGTCTCTCAAATGAGGAAAGATGTAGTTGTAATTAAATTTTAGAATACTTTTTTATGATAAAAGGGTAGAAGTTGGACTGCAGAGACTACCCCTTCTCTCTGCCCACATTAATTGGTCCAGAGGTCACTGGGGATACTTGATGAAAATAAGAATCATTTGGGGGACGGTTTTATTCTGAAGCTAAGAGAGGTATCTTCTGTATCCTCTTGCTTTGCTAAGTTGGGTCAACAGAGTTTGGTTCGGCAATGTCTTCTGCTATATAGAACAAGCCCATCTGTGGTAAAGAGAAGTAATACCAAGAGAATGTCAGGGATAAGAGAAATAGGGGTGGAGGAAAAAAGAGCCAAAGCTAGCTGAAATCATTCTCGTCTGTGAATGTTACTGAGTCTCAAGATTGCTCCACCTCTGTTCCTAAATCCCTTTCTGTTTAAATGATTCGTTATGTGTCTGTCACTTGCAGCTAAGGGTCCTGACTCATCCAGAAAGGTTAGACTTGATTGATGTGTAGAAATTTAGCAGCCAACTGAGAATATAAAAAGCATTCCGGGCAGGAGGGCCAGCATTTGTAAAAGGACAGCGCCTGTGATTTTATATGGCGAGAACATAGTGCTGTGAAGGGAGGGTAATGGCAGGTGGTGAAGCTGAAGAGCTGCAGAGTCGTGCAGGGATCGGGGCACCTGTGACCTTGCAGGTCTTACAAAGAGCTGGGACTTTATCCTGTCAATCAACACTTCTCAAACTGTTTTGGCCAAAGACCCATTTTTATTTCTTAAATTTTTATTCTATCACTGACCAATCATATATATTTGTGAAACACAGTAAAATGAATAATTAGAAAAAAAGAAAGACACAAAATACTAGCCAAATCTTTAATTATGAGATTCAACTGACATAAAATCCCTCTTTCCACTAACTATACTTATTCTTAATCTCTGTACTAACCTTGATGCAGACTGTAAATAAGCAGCTTATCACACTGAGTAAAGTAAGTTAGAGAAGGATAGATACCATATGATATGGTTTATATGTGGAATATTTTTAAAAAGGCTACAGATTAATTTATCTAAAAAATAGAAATAGAGTTACAATTGTAGGAAACAAACTTACAGTCACTGGGAGGTAAAGGAGAGGAGGCACAAATTAGGAGATTGGGATTGACATACACACTCTGTAATATACAAAATAGATAACTAATAAGGACCTACTGTATTGCACAGTGACTCTACCCAATACTCTGTAATGACCTATATGAGAAAAGAATCTAAAGAGTAGATATATATATGTGTATAATTGATTCACTTTGCTGTACAGCAGAAACAAACACAACATTATAAATCAGCTATACTTCAATAAAAAATTTTTTTAAGGAAATTAACAGCTTACAGTCCAACTCTAGTTCATAGAACACACTTCAGTTACACAAGGGGAGATGACGGTAGCCACTGAAATGGTTCAAGCAGAAGCGCTGAAACGTAAGTTGAGCTTTTCAGAATGACTGTATCCAGAGTATCAACAGATATGTCTTCAGAGGTACATTACCAGCTCTGCTCTGAATTATGATATATCTCATCCAAGATTTTCTCAAGACCTTTTCTGTGAACCCACAGAAGGCATCACCATAAAAGACTGATGACACAAGTTGTTAGATCTTGCTAAGATTTTGAATGGCTGAGTTAGAATCTGATCTTCTTAATGGTTACAGGTACCCAAGCTCTAATGGAATGAGCTGACTTTTGAAAATGCCACTTGGTTCTTGGCAATGGCAGCAAAAGGAGAAGTAAGAGATGGAAAGGAGTGTGTGTGTGTGTGTGTGTGTGTGTGTGTGTGTGTGTACAGGCACATGTTTGCTAGATCTAGAGGATGGAGTCCCAGTGGAAACAAATGTGTTCTCGTCTCAATTCTGCTTTTAATCAGCCCGACTAGAAAGCCATTTAGTCACATGTGTGGGGGAAAGAAGGATGGGCACCATGTCAGTCTTTCAGCCCTGATCCAAATGTACGTGTCTTTCTTTCAGGACTGAGAAATGTGGGCAGCTGGTTTGCGTCCCTAGTATCTGGTTACTTGAAACATGGCCACTCTGCGTTCTTAGTCACTCAGTCACGTCTGACTCTTTGTGACCCACTGGAGCTCCCCCGGCTCCTCTGTCCATGGGATTTTTCAGTCAAGAATACAGAAGTGGATTGCCATTTCCTTCTCCAAGTCGCTCAGTATAGTCTAGTTTCATAAAAGTTACTGTTTATTCTATGGCATATATTCTATGTTAAAAATATTGTCTGAAGGGCAAATAAATACCCCAAGCCCCAGAAGCTGAAACACAAATCTTCTTGGAGTGAATTTTGAAGAGTTATTTTCAAAACTCTGCAGGTAGCAGGAAGAGTTTTTCGCATGGGGTTATCACATAACGTTAGTCTTGTACAAGACTCGTAATTCAGTGAAAGTGATCCCTCTGCCTGACTCCTCCTCCTCCCCCCCAAGTGCTGACTGATTTTCTCAACCACAAGCCGTCAGAGGTATTTTTGGAGTCATCTTTGAGGATGATCTTGATTGAGTTAATCAATCAGTTTCCCACAGTGTTGATAGTCTGACTTCCCAGGAAAGGCACTAGCAGGAAGGTACCTAATTAGACTCCCGGCATACAGGTAAGCCACACTACTGCACTAGAATACACAATCTGCTTCTCAGAATTTTTGAGTTAGCGGAGGGTCTGCAAAGATTTTCAGGTCATTTAAAGTTAAATATACAAAACATTAGTAATAATCACCGCCTACTTCTTATGGGGTGTTTATTGTGAGCTACACAACATGCTAAATATCTGAAAGTATTAGATTTATTATCTGATTAAATTTTAACAGTATCCGTTGAGGATTATTTCACTATCAACTCCTTTCTACAGATAGGGAAATTCAAATATACAGAAAGATAAGGGAACTTGCTCAAGGTGAAAACCCTACCATCTACATAGAAATGCATTATAAATTATGAAACTTCTGAGTCATTAGAGGAGGGAAATAAGTGGATAAAGAAAATGAAACCGTCTAATAGAAGGCAGAAAAAAAGAAAGAAAAAAGGTTTTTTTTTAAAAAGCCTAAAATGTGATTTGAGAAATAAACTTGTATTGATCAGTTACAATTATAAATGCATATAGAGAGATCTATATTCTTTCAGAGACACAGTTAAATATAATGACCTCCAAATGTTGAAATAAACTATTTTTAAATATAAAAATATAAACTATTTTATAAATATAAAATACTAACCTAAATAAAGCTGATATGACTCTATTATTAGAATATTGCTTTAAAATCAGCTAGGAATAAAGACAATTATTATATAATAGTGAAAGAAATAGTCCAACATAAATATATATAAGGTGCACAAAAGATAAGATTGAAACATGGAAGGTAGGAGAAATTAAAATAATAGTGAAGAAAATTTCCACAACTGAAATATATCAGTTTTTATTTTAAAAGGGTCATCAAGTGTCTGACACAATGGACATAACAGACCCATACCACAGTGCTTTATAGAGAAATTTGAGAACGCTAGGGACAAAAACATCCTATAAATTTCCAGAAGGACATCAAAAGTCACAGTTAAAAAATTTTATCAAAAGAAAGGCTGGTAACTAGAAGGTGATGGACAAGTACCTTCAAAAATCTAAAGGGAAATTATTTTCAACTTCAAATTTGAAGTTGAGCCAAACTGTCAATTAAACATCAGGATAGACTGAAAATATTTTAAGACATACAAAATTTCAAGAGACTTATTTCTCATGCAACATTGCTTTGAAAACTACTGGAGGATATGTTTCACAAAATCTATGGAGAAAATCCAGGGTAAAGAACACACCAGATACAGAAGATCAGCGTGGAAAGTATATAAAAGTATATATACACACATACACACATATATATACACTCTATAACAAATATATAAAAGATAAGCAAACAAGACCAAACTCGTTATTCACTATAGGCAAAACAAAAAGTGATCATAAATGACTGAGCTGTGAATATCATTTACATAGTCACAATATGTAAGTGATCATAAATGGCTGAGCTGTGAATATTATTTACATAGTCACAATATGTAAGTGATCATAAATGGCTGAGCTGTGAATATCATTTACATAGTCACAATATGTAAGCGATTACCGTTCACGCAGACAGAAGGATGATATGAGAAAATGGGAGAATGTGTAGGGCTCATGAAGGGTTAAACATCTAGAGAGAACTGAATGTCTTACAGTGGTAATTCAATAGTAAAGCATAAAACTAAAATTGTAAGGAATGGCAATTCAAGGATGTCATTTTGAAATATGGAGTTAAATAACAAAATAATCAGATAAAGGATTAAAATTTTGTCCCTGAGGAAGGCAAAGAGAGATTAACATCCTCTTTTGGGTCCTAGAGAGTCACTGAAGTTCTCAGCAGGGGTCTAAGTGATCAGATTTGTGTCTTAAAAAAGATCCCTGCTTTAAAACAGTTGATGTAGAATGGGTGACCTGGATTAAAATACTCAGGATGGGAATAGCAAAAATGGATGAATGGGATAGAGGCTCAGGACCCAGTCTCCAGCAGTGGTTCTCAACGTGTGGGCTCCAAATTAAAGCATCACCTGGAAATGTGTCACAAACCCAGATGCTCAGGCCTCATCCGAGGAACTCTAAGGCTGGGCCCAACAATCCACCCACTGAGTAATTCTGATGCATGCTAAAATTTGAGCCACTGAGCTGTGGTAATGGGTGATTGATTGGATGTTTGTGTTGAAGAAGAGGAGAAAGGAGGATAATGTCCTATTTCTGGCTTGAGTGACTGGGCAATAAAGAGGCAAATAAAGTTCAAGATAAACAATGCCCAAGTGCTTTATAAGTGGAGTTATACGCACAAGCCACTGATATCTGGGCAAGGACTCATTCAGTCTTGAGCAGTCTCTGAACAACAGCGTACCTTCCAAGCCCATGAAAATTCTGGAGGTTTTACACCGTCTTTCACATTTGACTTCCCCCATGCTAACTTCAGTTGAAAGTCAATTTTTATTTTATCACAAATAGCTATGAAGGCAGAATCCTTTACAGTTCCTATTCCGATGTGGGTTCTGACCTGCTGCTAAGGTGCCACATGGGAAAGAGTTTAAAGAGGCAGGAGATGACAGTTAATGACAGTTTCCAGGAACTTGATCTCCCTTCTTTCAATGGTCTGTCTTGGGCTTTTAAAGGCACCCCATAAATCTTTTCTGTCCCAGTAACTTTGGGGCACCAATGAATGAACAATGAATGAATAAATAATTTATCTGTTTTAGTGACTAGCCCAGGTTTTAGATAAATCACTAAAAGAATTATTATCATTTTTAAAGCACAGTACAGTAAGCATCTCTGAGCATGTCACATCATTCCTGGATTCCAGCAAACCCTCCCTATATGTTTTTTCTCTCTGCTTCATCTGTCTTGCACACCGGTGCCAGACTTGTCTTTTGGAAGCCCCTGGAACACAAGTAACTCAATAATGGGGTTTTTTGGCTCTTCCCTTTTCTGAACACGACGTTAAAATGGAGGGTGGGTGGGGGGTATGTTGTATGTCCTAGCAAGTGAGGAGTAGGCCTTGATGAAAACTCAGTGAATCAATAAAAAGAGAGAATTTAATTCTTAGCTTTTTTTTCTTTCTTACTTACTTGAAAAATCTGTTGGAAAAATCTAAAGAAATGTTGGTTAGAAAAGTGCTTTGAGTGTTGGAAGCTTATATGCAAGTATAATATGAGCCATGTGCACCTGAAAGACGTTTCTGCCTTGGGTGAATTGATCAAGCATGTTGCAAAAGTGTGAAGTAGACAACGCCTGGGGCTGGGGTTCTGGATGCCAAGGGGAGGAGGTAAATAGGGAAGAAGTAGACAGGGGCCCGGAGAAGGCGATGGCACCCCACTCCAGTACTCTTGCCTGGAAAATCCCATGGATGGAGGAGCCTGGTAGGCTGCAGTCCATGGGGTCGCGGAGAGTCGGACGCAACTGAGCGACTTCCTTTCACTTTTCACTTTCATGCATTGGAGAAGGAAATGGCAACCCACTCCAGTGTTCCTGACTGGAGAATCCCAGGGACAGGGGAGGCTGGTGGGCTGCCGCTATAGGGTCACACAAAGTCGGACATGACTGAAGTGACTTAGCAGCAGCAGACAGGGGCCAGGCAGAGTATCAGCGCAGAGTGGAGACATTCCTTTTGGCTCCTTTTGGGGTGATCAAGGAGCAACATGCTGTTGACCATCAAAGGACAGGAAATGCAGCTTTGAGCCAGCAGCCCTTAGGAGTTGACCATCCCAATGGGCCTCATGTGTCACCTCAACCTCCCAAGGGCTTTTATCTATGGATGATGGGCAGTGCCCTCTTGAGAGGAGCCTGGTGACCTGCACGTCTGGATCTTCTCACAACCTGTGCTTCCTGCAGATCCAGCCTTATTGGCTCAGACCATCTATACTTATATACATGAAGTTGACTCTAATCCCTTTAGCTCTGGTCCTCTCCCACTTTTTCCTGGGTCCAGTGACTCTTTTTTCCCCTCCCAGTTAAGAGAGGGCTTGATTTATTTATTTGGTTGTGTGAAGTCTTAGTTGAATTGTGCGGGACCTTTCTTTGCAGCATGTGGAATCTAGTTCCCTGACTGGGGATCAAACCATGGCCCCCTGCATTGGGTGCTCAGAGTCTTAGCCTCTGGACCACCAGGGGAGTCCCAGAGAGTGGTTGTTGTTGTTTTTGCTTGTGCCTAAAATATTTTTCTGCAAACTTTTACCTGTTCCTTAAGTTTATTTTTTCCCTTAAAGGTCTCTCTCTTTTGAGACCTAAAAATGTTCTTTATCTTCTGCTTTCTGTTAACACCTTTTATTTTGGGAACTGAGGCAAGCAGTTAGCTCAAACCAGCAGTTTCTTGAATGAGAAGAAGTGAAAACTGGGGAAAAGCAATCTCTACAAAAATGATGGTTAAGATTGAGCTGATTCATATTAAATTGCTGACATTCCGCCCTTTTTACTTACAAGATATTGATTTCAAATTGTTTAATATTTTAAAAACCATTTCCTACTACATGAAGGTGTATTCAAAAGCCTTCACTATAGTAGCTGTAATAAAATCACTAGTTTTAAAAAATGCAACCCAACATGTACAAACTATGACCAACCTAGATAGCATATTAAAAAGCAGAGACATTACTTTGCCAACAAAGGTCCATCTAGTCAAGGCTATGATTTTTCCAGTGGTCATGTATGGATATGAGAGTTGGACTGTGAAGAAAGCTGAGCACAGAATTGATGCTTTTGAACTGTGGTGTTGGAGAAGACTCTTGAGAGTCCCTTGGACTGCAAGAAGATCCAACCAGTCCATCCTAAAGGAGACCAGTCCTGGGTGTTCATTGGAAGGACTGATGCTAAAGCTGAAACTCCAATACTTTGTCCACCTCATGCAAAGAGTTGACTCATTGGAAAAGACTCTGATGCTGGGAGGGATTGGGGGCAGAAGGAGAAGGGGATGACAGAGGATGAGATGGCTAGATGGCATCACTGACTCGATGCACATGAGTTTGGGTGAACTCCGGGAGTTGGTGATGGACAGGAAGGCCTGGTGTGCTGTGATTCATGGGGTTGCAAAGAGTCATACTCGACTGAGTGACTGAACTGAACTGAAGAATTAAGAACCTGTTAGTCTAAAAGTGGGTTTAATTAAGGTAGAATTAATCAAGGAGTATTTTCTAGAAGAAGTGAGCTTTCCTGGTCTTAAAATAGAGTTATGGGCTAATGGGAAAAGTCAGGGCACAGTAGGGGCAGGAGTGGCCTTGCTTTCAGAGGCAAGTTGATAGAGTGAGAAAAGGGACTTTGTATTTATTGCTATCAAAAGATGTGGTTAGGGGAATTCCCTGATGGTCCAGTGATTAGGATTCTAATCTCACTGTCAAGGGCCCAGGTTCAATTCCCAGTAAGGGAACTAATATCCCATAAGCATTAAATGGAGAATCAAAAACATGATTTTCAATCCCAAGTTTCATACAATGAGCTAGGAAAGCTTGAAAAACTCGTTGTGTGCATGCATGCATGCTAAGTGGCTTCAGTTGTATCTGATTCTTTGTGACTCTATGGACTGTAACCCACCAGGCTCCTGTATCCATGAGATTCTCTAGGCAAGAATACTGGAGTGGGTTGCCATGCCCTCCTCCAGGGGATTTTCCTCACCCAGGGATCGAACTCAGGTCTCCTGCATTGCAGGCAGGTTCTTTACCACTGAGCCACCAGGGAAGCCCCTGGAAAGCTCATTAGACTTTGTAAATCTATATTAGTGTGTGTGTTAGTCACTCAGTCATGTCCAACTCTGTGAGCTCATGGACTGTAGCCTGCCAGGCCCCTCTGTCCATGCAGATTCTCCAGGCAAGAACAGTGGAGTGGGTTGTCATTTCCTCCACTGAAAGAAAAGAGAAGATAATAATACCTCCTTTTGCCCTTCACACAGGGTTGTTGTCAGGATGCAATAAAATCATGTAAAGAACTATAAAAATGCAAGAATTTCTTTATTTAAAGTAACAGCTTTTGAGGCCTCATTTAGGCATTGTGTGGCTTCATGAATATTATTGATATCTAATTCAGAAAAGATGAAAATAAATTAGGCTCATCTTCAGATGCCCAAGAAATGTCAATAACATTTCAATTATGAATGATAAAAGAGAAACATGAGCAAAACCTCAGATTATTACCCCAGGCTCGAACTTGATAAACATGCTTCTGGTGGGCAAAAATAATACAGTGTGATGGTTTTGCTCACAAATTTCTTTTCCCTGTTCCTCTTCTTTCTCTTCCCCTTTCTTTTCTTTTCCTTTCCTCCTCCTCCCACCATTTCTCCCTTCCCTTTTTCCTCCTCCATCTTAATTTGTTGAGCATCACATGAAGTCAGAGTCTAGCTTAAGGACGTTATACAATTGCTCGCTTTAATTATGTATTATTCTCTTTTCAGCGCTCTTTCCATTTCATGAGCTAGCCTGTTGTGCTGTTTACTTCAAAATGTGATGTATTTAATGGGAAGTCCATCTCTTCCTCCCACCAAAGCACCCCCTGACCCTGCCGCACCCCGTGGGCTTCTGCAGTCAGTGGAATTTTGAGGGTCCATAACTGCCGCAGTCCGGTGCTGCAAGCCTGAGTTTCCACCCCCTCAGGGAAGCTTGGCCTGTGCTCTCAGGCACTGGCCTGGCCGGGCTTGGCCCGGGTCCCGTCCTCCACAGCTGTCCTGTGAGCCCTGTGGGCACCCCCGCTTCTGTGAGGTTATCTCACGAAGCCCTGGACACAGCCTTCTCCGTGTTATTTCTCTTCCTACCTTATTCAACCTTTCATGTTAGTGGCAGTAACGGTCTCTTGGATGTGGGAGGCCATCTGTGAGGGGCTAATTGATTTCCCCCCGTCATTCCATATTTATTTTCCTTCCCCTCGCCTCCAGAAGCACGCTCTGAACCAAAGGCCATGGCGGCAGCAGCAGCTCATGCTGGCAGAATCCTGCTTTTATTATTTCTTCCCTGGCAACAGTTATTTATCCAGCTTGTCAAGTGACTGAGGACATTGCAAGGACCATCTGTTTCCCTCTGCCTGAATCCTCTCATGCAGTTTGACTCCACGCTCAGGACCATCTCACCAGCACAGCTCACATTTTCCTCTGTGTGTCTGCGCCACCTTTGGCAGGATTTCTTCCCTTGGGTTGGCATTTTCACTTCACACTTGCTCATTTGATTAGCATCCTTCTCCGATATTAACTGTTTAGCTTCCAGCAAGCCTCTCTCGCTTAGCTTCCCCTCCATCCTTGAAGGGGTTATTCTCATCACATCTCTGCTGATATCATCTTTCTTCGGAGCCAAACACTGTGGGTTTAACCTCCTGAGAAGCTCTCATCTGCCCTCCCACTTCTCCTGCCCATGGTCTCAGTTCCGGCTTTCATGTCTTCTTGCATGGAGGGCTGAAACAGCCTGTTCTCTTTGCAGACATGCCTAACCCTCTGCGAACCACTCTGCCAAGTGATTTGCCCAAAACACAAGGCTGCATTTGTGGCCCTGCTCGGTTTCAACCCCTCAGGGATCTTCCCACTGAGCTCAGGTTAAGCCCATCCACTTTGGCCATGACGCACATGTCTTTTGACCTTTTCCCTCTGCTTTTTCCTCTAGCAGCATCTTGTGTTATGTCCCCGTATTTTTTTTTTTTTCCCCTCTTCACTGGAAAAACCCTGGCAGTGGGTCTGAATTGGCAGGGGGAGATCATTTGCCAATATCTCAGGCGTCTTCGATGGTCACAGTTAGAGGTGAAAGGGGGAATTGCCTCTGGTATCTACTGGACAGAGGCCTTGGGTGCTGCTGAATATCCTGCAATGCATAGAACAGCTACACACAGCAAAGAATTAGCCAAAATGTCCACAGTGCTGAGGCTGAGAAACCTGCCCTCGCCAGACCAACCTCCTTGGAGTTGCCTGCATGCACTGCCCGCTCTTGTGCCTCCATTTTTTTGCCCAGTGACCTTTCCTCTCCAGTGCGTCCCTCTCTCCCACCATTGGCCTGTGGATGTCCAATCATCCTTCAAGGCTCGGCACAAGGATCGCCTTGTTTTGATTTCTTGACCATGCACAATATCTGGAGCCCCTCTTCTGAGCTTGTAGTGACTCCAAAATTTCAGGCAAGGTATATTTATAGGATATCTGCTAAGGACCAGGACAGTGTTAGGTTTTAGAATTAAGATAGTGAGCAAAATTCGCCTTGTCACTGCATTGATAAGCTCAACAATCTGGTGAGGGAGACAGAAAGTTGGCAAGTAAATACACAGATAAATGTGCTACTCACCGGCCTGAGCTCCTCTCCTCTCCATGTGGAAAGATCCCTGACTTTCATTTCATTCTTGAGTTTTGTCTTGAGACCTAGAGGTCTCCCCTAGGCCTGCTTGATGTTGGCAAAGTTTTTGCTTGATTGATTTTTGATCACTTGATTTTGGGATCTTTAGAAACCTCTCTTGAACAAACAACCAGAATTCAAATTCTGTCCCATTGTGCCCCAGGCCATTCCCAATGGGCCCACCCATTCCCGCCATCCCTGCCCCCTCTCTGCACCCACAGTCCTATCTGGTCACGGCCACACCTGCCTGGTTTTGAATGCTTCCTCCTCCCCTTCATTCTTTGGCTGTTTTCCTTCTTCTGTCAAGACGCTGCTCACGTGCCACCGCCTGTCCACAGGTTCTGAAAAACACAATGATTTCCACTGTATGTGGGCTTTCTCAGCACATGGTACATATTTGTATCTCTAGAACTCAGTTAAGAAAAATGGTAAAAAGCATAGTTTCTGAAGTTTGACGGATGTGAAGTTACTTAATCTTTCAAAGCCTTAATTTCTTCATCTGAACGATAAATAGAAGTTTCTTAAGTTTCTTCAAGAGCTTATGTCTACCACATAAGTTTCTGAAATGATTAAATAAAGCAGTCCATGCAAAATGCCCAGCATAATATTAAGGACTCAATAAATGTTAAGGCTATTACGATCTCTAACCATATTTTAGGCTATATAAAGGATTCTGTAGCTCTCCCCTGGTCTAACTGCTTGCTCTCTGAGGATAGGCACTGTAATTTATTCATTGATAATAGCTCAGAGACAAGAAAAGCTTGGATAGTAGATGCCTGTTGCATATTTGACTCAGGGATGGGAATCCAGTTGCAGGGTCTCTCCCATAGCAGTTAAATACTTAACATTAATTGAGCTCTTACTACATACAGCAGCAGGTAGGTAAACACACAAACTGCCTCACTGAATCCTCATAATCACCCTAGGAGATTGGTACCCTTATCATTACTTCCCATTTTACAGAAAACTGGGGAACAGAGAGATAAACAGCCTGCCCAAGGTTACACAATTAACAAGTGGCTTATTTATAAAACACAGAGAATTTAAATCATTAGATCTTTACTAAAAATTTAGTTAATATTTATTTTGAGGATTTACTGATGATGTAGTACAATGGACAAAAAGAAGGATTTTGTCTAGATGCAGATGATATAAAATACTGACTTCTCTCCCAGAACCACCAAATTATTGCAAGTTTCAGAGCCCCTCCCAGTAAGACTCACTAGGGTATAGGATGGCGGGAGGTGTTTCTCTTCTAATCCAAACCAGACATTCAGACAAAGCAACCGCTCATGTTTGCCTTCTCTGTTTTCAGAGATCTTCTATACTAATGTGGAGAATACGTAAATGAGAGCAGGAAAGAATTAGAGAGACGAGTGTGTCACAGCAGAAAAATTGAGAGAAAAAGGGTTATTTGCAGATGAATGAGGACCTATCAAGTAGAGTCCCTAAACAGGGATGACTCTGTCCCCTAATAATACAGGCCACTGAACAGCTGGGTTTTTACTGGGAAGCTGGGGAGAGAGGTCTTAATAAAGTGTCTTAAAGAAGCAGTCTCCGTGGCATTTCAGTCACAGGTAGCTCCTCTACCAGGACTTTCCAGAGCATAACTCAGCCCTAAAGAGGACCCAAGGAGTTCTTCAACTACCTGGGCTCCAAAGGCACCCATTTAAATTCTTAATTTTAGCCAAATGAGAATTATTCTTGCAGCCAAGTAAAATGAGCTGCTGAGTTTCACAATTTGCTCTTAGAGAAAACTGTAATTAATCTCCGAAAAGTCACTGGGATGTAAAACTTGCAGTATAGCGAGCAAATGTTATTAAAGCATCAAGCTTCTGCAGTGGGTGAATGATGCTGCCACCTCCTCCCAGGACACAGCTCTGGGGTCCAGGCTGCAGGCTTGGGTTACAGGGGACATTGTATAATGAGGTCTTTCAGCCTAACCTGGTGATTGGATCTCCCAGCTCAGGGAGGACTGATAGCTCAGGTATATCCCCAAACCTATCAGAAAATTTCTGAAGGAGGAGCTGCAGGGACATCCCTGTTCAATAGGCTGAAGTGTCTCATGCTATTATCAACTTCCTTTGTTCTTTACTTTTCTGATTGAGGAGAGTGAAGGTCACAGAGACGCCAGTAAAGGAAACTCAGTGGAAGTAATGAGCTCTCAGAAGGGGGGTAGGGAGGCAGATAGAGAAGAAAAGAAACACTTGGATTATGAACTTGAGAAAAAGATTGCCCCAGCAGCCTCAGTTTCATTGATTTGTGGGGAAGAAGGAATGTATTGGGAAGGAGACAAAAGGGAACCACCTGACTTGCAAATAATCCAACAGGAAAAATAAGTTAACTGTTTGTGGAGGCTATTTGATTATATATTTATCCTGTAAATATATATTATATCACTGCTTGCAATAGGGTAGGGTAGTTCTCCAAAAATGAATTGGGATGCAGTTCACAACGAGGAAGAAGACATGCCGGGCAGACAAAAGCAGCAGATGTACCTTGTACAGATTATAATATATCAAACCATATATGATCATTCAATGTACAGCCTTCAAGAACTAAGAAATGAAAAACCAAGTCTGATCCTGTATGTGCATTCAAATCTTTGATAATTAAGATACAATAAAATATTCTTAACATGGGGACTAACTGAACAGAGTTTGAAATTCCAGGTTTTATTTTGCATACAGAAGTTTCTTACATCTTTGGTGAATGGTGAATGAATTTCTTTAGTTATTAGAGCTATGCTTTGTAGTTTAACTGAACCACAAGTTCTTTATTATGACTATTTGTATTACTTATTACTTACTCAACTTTACACCAATAGTTACATATTATAAATGCTGTAGATATAGCATATGATATAACACATCCATACTATGCGATTATATGCCATGTAATTACATATACATTACATATAGCATATATCAAATTATACTAGCAAAGCACCAACAACAGTGATTTCTGACTAAGAGATTCTCTAGTTGACAGAATTTTGGTAAGAGGGGTTATATTTTTACCATTGGACAAGCAAGTGGCTTGAATGATCAGGGAGTCTGGGAAGATGAATATTACTCCAAGATTTGTGTGCTGATCCCAGTTATACCTGGGAATCTAACTCCTTCAGTATCGATAGACTCACTCTTCCCTGGAAGCAGCACTTTTCAGCTCTGAACTCAATTATCCTCCGTAGTTCAGCCTTTGCTTCCATTTCAGAGCTCGTCCAGACGAGTGCTTTCTCTGGGATACATTTATTCCCTTCTAAGTATGAACAAAATGAATCGGCAATCAGAACGACAGCCAGGGTATGATTAGCCAGAGTGTACAGGATAAACAGCGTTTTAGTTCCCCACATGTTGACAAAATTTACAATATTGCAAATTACAAAATTCACTCTGGGTTATTCAGGGGAAATTAACATTAAATACTGAGCACCGTAACTTTACTGCCCTCCTGGCCAGAGTTGGACATCCAGATGGCATTGATTCATCTGGTAGTACATCATCGTGTGCCTCACGGAGCCCTTTATTGGGGATTATCAGTAGCAGCACCTGGCTCCCATATTTATTCCAACAGCGCGCCTGTTGTAACCATAAGACCCTGATGTGAGATGATGGTACTGCCTCAAGCATTAGGATGGTGTTTCAGTCCCTGTTTAAAACCTTCAAACGAAGCAAAGACAGCCGGAACTCACTGGATAAAACTGGATGGAACAGGACCAAGCATGCGATCAAGTGGGCTCGTCCATCAGTAAGGAGGCAGGAGGAGGAGAGAGGAGAGAGGAAAGAGATGAGACAGGATGCTTGTAAGGCAGGCGAGGGGAGCAAAAGGCAGGAAGAGATAGTAAAAAGGACAAGGGGGCTAAGAGAAACCTGTTCTATCAGGCAAAGGAGAAAAGGCCAAGACAGAAGGGGCGAAGCAGTGATGCCACAGGAGAGGGAGGCCAGAGGAACAAGACAGTTTTGACCCAGCCTGCCCGTAGGGAGCAAAGCTGGGTGCTCCTCTGCACGGGCATAGCCACGCGTGCAGGCCTGCCCAGGCCCCAGCTTGTTAACATAGCAGGAGATAGGCTGGGGCTGGTGGCTGCGTCCAAGCTGGTGGTGACAGTAGGGGGAATCTGAAAGTGAGAGCATCCTGAAAGTAACAGCAGTAAAATAAAAGAAAAGCAGGCCAAGTTGTATATGTTTCAGTATGGCTGATTTATGTCAGTGTATGGCAAAATGAGTACAGTATTGTAAAGCAAAACAAACTAAAAAATTAAAATTAAAAAAAAAAAAAGAACTGTAAGAGCCTGAGAGAGGAGTGAGAAGGCCTCTAGACTTAGTTCTGCCATTAATAAGAAAAACAGTAATGGCAGCGTTTGCTGGGGATTGCTATTTTCCAGGCATGGTGTTTAGGGTTTCACTTATACCCTCTTGTTTTATGTTTGCACCGAGTCCATGCAACAGGCAGTGCTGTCTTACTTACTTTGTGGGCACAGGAGGACACAGTGGGGTACCCAGCTACTTGCCCAAAGTCATAGAGCCATGTGGTGAGGGGAAATGGGGGATGGAGAGAAAGATGGCCCGGGTCAGAACCTACTTCACTCATTCCAATCTGGGCTGCAGGTTTTGTTTTGTCTTTTTTAATGTGGACCATTTTTTTTTGTCTTTATTAAATTTGTTGTAATATTGCTCCTGTGGTTTATGTTCTGGTGTTTTGGCCACAAGGCATGCAGGATCTTAGCTCCCTGGTCAGGGATCAGACTGGCACCCCATGCACTGGAAAGCAAAGCCCTAACCACTGGACAGTCAGGGAAGTCCCTGAGCTAAGGTTTTCTTCTGGCAAGATGTTTAGCCATTATCAACAACTTGAGATCACTAACCAGACACTTGCTGAGATTCCCTCCTGCTTTTTAAGCCAATGCAACACATAAAGTCCTTTACTACCAGGTGGCCCAGGGGTCCTTTTCTAAATCCTTTCTCCTTCAAGGCAACTTTTCATATCATGAGGGAAGAAGGTGACATGCACACAAGTAAACACCAGAACTACTTTTCTGATTTGTTTTAATCAGGATGGCTGATGAGGAGAAAGCTTTGTTCTAGAACTATAAGCAGCCAAGTTGATACACAAGCTGTGATGGACAGCTTGGAAGAGAGAAGAGAAGAGAATTCCTGAGTGTAAATGAGGCAATTAGTGTAGGAGTAGAAGAAAGTACCACCCTCATGTGTGGGAGATCTGGTCATACCCACTCGTTCCCAAATCCTATAAACAACCTCCTTAGCAGAGCACCAAAGTCCTGCCTGATGCCAGAAGTCTAAGCCAGTGCAACAGTTGTGCCCACAGCAAGCACTGAACTATGAGTACCATGTCTCTAAAGTAGACCCTCCATAAAAATGTGACCCACGATAGTTTCTGTCTCTGGTGGGATCTTTTCTTACTGGTGTTGGCAGTTGGGACTGTTCAGTTCAGTTCAGTTCAGTTCAGCTCAGTCACTCTGTCATGTCCAACTCTTTGCAACCCCATGAACTGCAGCAGGCCAGGTCTCCCTGTCTATTACCAGCTCCTGGAGCTTTCTCAAGCTCATGTCCATTGAGTCAGTGATGCCATCTAACCATTTCATCCTCTGTTGTTCCCTTCTTCTCCTGTCCTCTATCTTTCCCAGTATCAGGATATTTTCCAATGAGCCAACCCTTCACATCAGGTGGTCTAAGTATTGGAGTTTCAGCTTCAGCATCAGTCCCTCCAATGAATATTCAGGACTGATTTCCTTTAGGATTGACTGGTTGGATCTCCTTGCAATCCAAGGGACTCGCAAGAATCTTCTCCAACACCACAGTTCAAAAGCATCAGTTCTTTGGCACTCAGCTTTCTTGATAGCCCAACTCTCACATCCACACACAACTACTGAAAAAACCATAGCTTTGACTAGACAGACCTTTGTTGGCAAAGTAATGTCTCTGCTTTTTAATATGCTGTCTAGGTTGGTCATAGCTTTTCTCCCAAGGAGCCAGCGTTTTTTAATTTCATGGCTGCAGTCACCATCTTCAGTGATTTTGGAGCCCAGAAAAATAAAGGAACTGTTCGGTGGATAGAAATTGGGTAAGAGCTTTGCAGGGAGAAACAAGAGCAAGAAATACAGCCTCTCTTTAGTGTAGATTTTATTGAAGAAAGGATCCAGCAAATCGCAGGAAAGCATCCTAAGATCTCATGTGCTCAGCTTCCTAAAGTATTCATGGGTGTTGTTCACAAATCTCTTGTCCCAGATTCTCCCAGCTGGTCTGGGTCTGCACTGTGCCCCCAGCAGCCCTGGGCATCCCCTCCACTTCTCTCCTGCTCACATCCTGCTCCTTCTAGAGCCGTGGCATTGGCAGTCACATTGCTGCCCTGGGGCTGTTGCCAGCATTCAGGAAGTCTGGTCAGGTCTGATTGCCCATCTCTGTCTGGGGGCAGCCCCCTGGAATACTGGTGAATAGAATTTTAAATTTCATTATAGAAAGAAAGGAAGGAGTTAAAAATAGAAACTGATAAGAAGAGTTGGAATTCTGGGAGAATTAACAAGAAGGCTTAGGATCAAAATGATATGCAGATTCATGGATTTTTTAAATAATTTTATTTATTTATTTATGATATGTGCTGGGTCTTCGTTGCTGCATGGGCTTTTCTCTTGTTGTTACGAGAGGGGGCGACTCTAGTTGTGGTGCGCAGGCTTCTCATTGTGATCATTTCGCTTGTTGTGGAGCACGGCTCTAGAGCACAGACTCAGTAGTTGCGCACAGGCTTCGTGGCTCTGCAGCGTGAAGGATCATCCCAGATCAGGGACTGAACCCATGTTTCCTGCACTGACATTCTTTACCGCTAAACCACCAGGGAAGCCCCAGTGGGTGTTTTGATGAGTGGTAAGTTGGAATAAGGCAAAGAAGAGACAGGAAGAAAGAACAGTTAGGGGATTTTAAACATAAAGCCAAAAGAATTAGAAAATAAAGTGCCTTCTTGTTTATCTTAAAACAGGTTAAACAAAATGACTATAATTTTACATAATATAAAATATAACTATAAATGTTATTCATAGTATCCAATAGAAAAACTATATTTTAGCCTAGGTGCCTTTAGTGGAATTGGAAAAGATGACCCCACAGTGTGTTACCTTTGAAAAGAGATTTGTAAGAAACTCATAGTAGAATTTAATGGCACAGAGCCTACATTGCGAGGGCGTAGGAGAGGGGCCGCATCTTCACTTAAGGACTTCCTCCTTCCTCCCTCCCTCCCGTCCCTGCCAAATGGAGATCAGCCGCATGTGTCAAGGGGACTCGGTCACTTGGTCTGCATATTAACTGTTATATTAAGATTTGCAAAAAGACAGTCCATTAAAGTTTTGCCTCTGAAGAGAGAAAGGAGTGGAAATAAATTATCAGCTGAAGGGCATTTTTACAAGAGATCTTTCGGCATTCGTTATGACTATTTAAGACTGATTGAAATCAATTGTTCCAGTGCCTCAGCTCTACCTGGTTCAGTTTTGCCCTTGGGAGAGCTTGATTTCTTCCCACCTCTGGATCAACAAATAGTGTTCTGATTTGTTAGCTCTGTAAAAAGATCCAAGAGCCCTCAGTGAAGTGATTCAGCTTTTAAAACAGACTGTTTCACAAGAATGCAGAACTGGGATGGATTCCCATTCTCATGAGAAGCAAGGGGCAGGCCAGATGCTGTGGGCTAGGATGGAAACAAGACGCTCAAGGAAAAATAAAATTGGCCAGATCAATGGCACACAAAGCTGAGGGCAGTTTCCCGAAGCAGCATCTTGATGGTACCAAGAAAGCCATTTGCAAGGGAGAGGTTATTCATCCTATGTCTTCCACAAGCCTACTCAGAAAAGTACAGCCCAGCATCACTGGGTTGTTCTGTCTTTATACTTGCTACACTCTTGAGTTCATTTTCCTAGTCTGATGTACAGTCGGATTATGAGATTTGAGAGCAGTGAGGAAAGGCTTGCAATTGAAATGTAACCTATATGATCTTTCCTTTGTGCCTGATTTGTTGTTAATTGAAGCTGAATTACATTATCATATTAATTACAGGAGAGACCAGGATGAAAAAGAAATGGGACACAGTTTTGCTGGGAAATTAGAGGGTATGTTCTTCTAGAAGAGTGGATACCGGAGAGAGCATTGAACCAGGAATCAGGTCTGGGGTTTGAGTTTTTTCTTTGTTTCTTATTAATTAATTGGATAATCCATTTGGAATTTTAGAATCTCTGTTTTCTCATTATAAAATTGGGATAATAGCATCTCCCCTAACAACCTTACAGGACTACTGTGTTTATAACTCAGGATGATCAAGGGAAGATCCGGGTTCTGTGGAGTCGGCAGCTTACAGAATTTGGGGTACCCTGATTAAAAAATAGAATTACCAAATCATAAAAAGCAAAATTACATATAATGTGGAATTTAGAATACGAAATCGCCATATGTTGTGAAAACCATATTCCCACCTCAAATTTATTTTAGCCAGATGTCAAAAATATTTCAAAGAATGTGGCCGGAAAGAGACACTTGAAAGAAGAGCAAAGAGAAAGTGTGGTCATAATAAGCTTCACGGTTAAAACACCTACTTTTGCAAATTTTACAAAAACACAGAGTGTGTGAACATATTGCCAGGGTCTCGGAAGGGGCTTGTACCTGTGAGAGACCTAACACCAAAGCATTTTTAGCTTCATGGTAAATCTGTTTCTGAGCTGATGTTTGTTAAAGATCTTTGTGAACTGTGGAGCACAACATAGATGAAAGGCGCTGTCCCTTTTCCATTTCCAGAGTTGTTCCCTGCCAGGAAGTCTATTTAACTGGCTACTATTATAATTCTGTTTTAATAAACTTGATGCAAATTGGGATTTAGATGATATCACAGCCACAACCTAAATTATTCAGTTCAAAGAGCTTATTTGTTTAAGTTTTATTTCTCTGAATATATACACACAATTGCATTTATAAAGCAGGCATTAGCTTTATAAATGACTCATTTATAGTTTCTAAAACACTTTTTATTTGAGCCTTGTTCAATCTATCATTAGGTAACAAATCATCCGCAAACATCATAACTTAAAACAATAACATCATGTATGATTTCTCATGCTTCCTGTGGGTCAGTTACTTGAGAATGGGTTAGATGAATGATTCTGGCATGAGGTCTCTCATGTTGCTACAGTACGGTTTTGGTTAGAGCTGCAGTCATCTGTAGGCTTAACTAAGACTAGAGGGCTTCTTCCAAGGTGCTCACATAGTTGGCAAGTTGGTACTTTTGGTCACCCGCCTGGTTTCCACATATGATACTTTCTCAGGCTGGTTAAATGTCCTCACAGCATAGTGACAGGCTTCTCCCAGAGCAACCAATCTAAGAGAGAGAAAGAGAGAGCCCATAAAAGTCATCTTACCATTTATGACCTAGCCTAGGAAGTCATCAGCATCATTTCCCTTGCATATTTTTAGTTTAGGAAGTTAGAAGACAGTCCAGATTCAAGTGAAGGCAACAAAAGCCTCTTCTCTCAGTAAAGGATAATCAACACCACTTGGTCGAAGGAGAGGTTACAATGCAATATAAACTGGAGCAACCATTTTTGGAAAAGATGTATGTACAAGCCTATATAAACTTGGGTGATTGGTCAAGTAAGCATTTTCATCTTTATTCACCCAGAGGGAAAACGTCAAAGCACTTTGTCAGGAAGAAATCTAATATGCCTGGGTCCAAAACCACCCTCGATACTATAGCTAATTTCTCTGAACTCTTCTGAAAGGAAGGTACTTAACCTCTCAGGATTTTTCTTGACATATTTGTTAACTCTAATACATGAGTCTCATAAGGCTTAAATGAGATAAGTTCTATTAGGGGGTCAGCCCTGTGCCTGACTCAAAGTATATGCTCAATAAATGGTAGGTACGGTTTGGAGATGAGAAAACACCAACTGAAACATTAAGTAATTGCTCACTAAATAATTTCTCAAGGTTATAAGCTACAAAAGAATCAAAGTATCAAAAATCTTTTAACCTAAAGAGGAATAATTTCTGCATCATTATGGGGTCCTTCACCAAACAAATAAATGATTGACCTTTGTGTTTGCATGTAGTTCATATATAACTTGTTCATATAGCTTGATTATAAGTAGAAGCCCTTCTTTAAGCCTAACGTCAAACACCAACGGGAAAGTTAAATCTCTTCAGTTCCAGATGCCCACTGTTTATGCTTGGATGATAAATGTGATTCACATTACTGATGAAGGAAGCACTGAACTTGTGAATCACTTTTTAATTATTCAATTGGATAAAATACACAATATGTAAGATTAATAGGAGCCTCAGTCTGGAGCAAATTTCCATTTTTTTCCCCTTAGTTAACAGACTCGGTATAAACAATAACATAGCTGAGTTTAGCACACAGGAACATGTGGCCATAGTTTTCAATTGTTAGACATATTGACCAATTGTTTTCTCCTTTCTTGAATATGAAAGGTGATTAAGGGGTTTGCTTACCTAACATTATTCTGGCCATGTTTGTTGGGAGGTTGAGGGGAAGAGTTAGCAGAAAGTGTTTAATGCACTAAACATGAGGTTTCCATAATTCAGTAGCTCCACTTTTGCACACCTTCCTACGCATTTACAGAGTCTGCATTCATTACAGTGATAGATGGGATGCTGATTAAATACTTTGTGTTGCTCTTGTCCAGAATAGCTTTTTTTCACATTAATTTTAAAAATTTTAAAATGGTGTCCTTGAAAATGACTGAATGCTTATACCAGAATTGAACAGCAGACTTAACCAGAGTCATCAGGATTTTGACAAATAAAAAGTTTGCTTTCCCTTGACCTCTGTTTACTCTTTCCCATTAAGACTAAGAAACAATGCACATGAAAAGATGAAGGCTTGAATTAAGCTTTTAGCAATTCTTGAGTTCTTCACAGTGTTCATAATACTGTGAAGGGTATCTTCCACCCCTGGGGAAGTTAGTGATACTTGGAAAGCTTGCCTATTTAATCTCCCTCTAGGAGAATCACTGGGAACCTTCACATATTAAAGGTTCTCAGAAATCAAGTAACAAAATCCATTTCGTTTGTTTTAACTCAGTGTCTCTGAAGTGTATTTGAACAGGGAGTTCTTTTTTGTTCTTTGTTTTTTCAAAGAACTTCAATTGACACCTCCTGGACTCTCATCGTCTTTTATGGGCTACATTCACTATTCCAATGTATATGTGTAATACCATTTTACTTAGCAAAGCTCATACTGGTGGATATTTCAGTTGTTAGCAAGTTTTTGCTATTTTCAACTCCCAGTTTGTAAATGGTAGCATGTATTCATAATTATTGTCACTAATGGATGTCCAAATGTAGGATTCACAGCCTTGACCCAGTCTTGATATATAAGCCACAAATCCAGCTCCCTGAATATTACTGAAGTTGCTTCATGAAAACCCAAAAACAATAATCTCCATTCTGCAGTGGGAGTGTCATGGTGGTTCCGTAGTGACAATTAGAGCAAGAAGCCCTGATGTTCAGGGACAGACAAAGCCCCATATGCTGTATTTCTATGGAAGCCAGCTCTCTGATTCACTCCTGCTTCTACTCTGGGTGTGGATATTTTGTTTTCATCAATTGCAAAGTTTGCCACTGACTTCCTGGCTGAGAAAACCTTGGGATAATGTGCCCTACTTTCACTCAAGTAGCCCCTGGAATGTATGAGTTAACTGCACAAGGCATCCAGTGAGTACTCTCCTTCTGCATTGCCCTCTGTCCAGTCCTTATTCATTTTCTGCTGTTGGCTGGTTACAAAAAACAGCAATGCCTGGAGCTCAGGAAACAACTCTCCAAAGACCATCTGTTTCTGAGGGCACCGGCGAAACTTGTCTCTACTTAGTTTACAGCTCATGTTTCCATTGGTGAATACACTTTCTCAGTTAACATTTGGCCAAATGATTTGCAATTGGGAATCAGATATATTTCTTATGTATAAACAGGATCATCATTTCATGTATTTTGGAAAAACTCTGAACCCATCTAATTCTCATTATGGCTGTGACTTTGCATAAACGCTGACCTAACCATATGACTGATTACTTTCCAGAACAAACCTGCTTTGTCTGTGCTGCTCTGTCCAAAATCCCTAGCTGACATTGCACTCACTCTTGTATCCGATCCATTCCTTCTTCCCCAAATAACTGCCATGCTTCATCCCTTTTCCTTACCCCATATCCTTTCTCTCCAATGTTATGAATTTTATCTGTTCTTCAGGACTTAGATCCTGTCTACAGCCTTCCAGAAGCCTGCCCTGCTCTCCTTACCCCAAAATGATCATTATTTTCTCAGTTTTTCGGCCTTCTCCATATTTAGACTTATATCTTCATTTATCTTTAAAAAAAAATTCTATGTACTTTCTCTTCAACTGGATTGTAGGCATTTTGAAGTTAGTGACTGTCTTTTCATCATTTCAGATGGAAGAAACATACATCTTCTCTCATTTTTAGAGAATAGCAAATAACCCCCAACCTTTTTGGCACCAGGGACTGGTTTCATGGAAGACACTTTTTCCATGGACCATGGGAGGGAGGGGAATGCTTTCAGGATGAGTCAAGCGCATTACATTTATTGTGTACTTTATTTCTATTATTATTACATCAGCGCCACCTCAGATTGGGCATTAGATACAGGAGGCTGGGGACCCCTGGGCTATAGGACAAAAGCACAAATGACATATGCTCAAATAGACATAGAAGCTAATGAGTGACTCTTATGAACTTCTGTGGCTCTCTTCATCTGAATTTGAATATTTGAAAAGAACATACGGCTTAGTCACACTAAGCCACAGTGCTTGGAGTTTTCTTTCATTTTCTCTAAGGTGGAAAATGTTTTCAACCTTAGTTTTCTGTCCTTAAAAACCATATGTTTATACAATCAGAAAATTAGAATGTCCCATTGCAAATATTTCTCCGAATTTTGAGCCAAGAGAGTGATAGGGGGTACTTGTCTCAAGTGTTGACTGATTTACTGAGTCAAACATTTATTGAATCTAAACATTCATTGAGATCTTACTATATGTCAGAACCCATCCTAGGTTCTGGAATCTAGCGGTGAATAAGACAGACACAGTCCCTACCCTCAAGAAACAAATGCACTGAAAATCTTGTGCTCTTGAAAAACTATGAACCCAACCTTGCAAGCTGAGAGAGAAAAGAAATATGAGTGGCCATTTGGAATTCTGGACATAAAATATATGCATCCCCTATTTTATGCATACGTGCTAGTACGTGGTTGCATAAAATGGAGCTTTTTTTATTATTCTTTTATGGATTGGCCATAGACTATGCAGTGCAAGTGGGACATAAAAGAATAATGGAAAAGATGAGACCTGACTAAATAAATCCCTTGAAAGCTTTTTTTAAAACACTCTGTCATGAGAATAAATTCCCCTTGCACCACTTTTTTTTTTTTTTTTGCTTTTGTTCTTTTCTAGGTCACCAGAAATGAAAATATATTAGGAGAATGGCATGTGCATTAAAAATCTTTGCAATATCTCCAAGTCAACACTAGACCTTTAAAAACCCAAAGGAAGTACTCAGAATGAATACACTGGGGGAAGGGCACTGCATAGCGTTTGAAAACCTGAAAATATCTATGCATTTGTCTAGACTGGTGGTTATTACTGTAATAAGCAACTGAAGCCAAACAAATGAGACCATTTTTCGTGATAGTTTTCAGATTGTAATCATGCACACTGAGAACACAGAATGCACATTAGATAAACCCCACGATAAGGGATTAGGGAAACAGTCTGCAGAATAAATAGAATGAGGGGCTTAGAGCCAGGCAACGTTTACTGTAAATTTGGGCATATATATGAAACATCAGGCTGCAGATGTTTCATTTCCATAATATGCTATGAAATAATTCTTTATCCTTAGAAATTTCCAAGCCACAGTGAATGATAGATGAACAACTGACTGGGAGGTAGAATCAGAAAGCTTTATGATAAAAATGAGGTATTGATTCTGTGAGATTTTAATTTAGATTAGTTCACTTAGAAAAAGTAATAAATTGATATGTACTCGACACAGCTTCCATTCGAAATGACTTATCAGGATTCCAAAACGAAACCTTAAGCAAGCAATAATTTTAACTATAGTTCTCCCCCAAGTTGCCCGCAGTAAATTACAGCATCTTTGCAAATAATTGGGACAAGAACAAGACAGGTAGTATATCTCTGGATGACGGATGGGAGTTTGAGCTTCAGTGCCCGAAGAAAAGATGGGAAAAGAACTGGAAAGAAGTGTCTGGCCATAATAAATTAGGAAGACAAACATCTGAACTATTATAAAAGTGACTCAACATAAGCCATACCATATATTTGCTTGAAGCTGAGTTCAGTTTGGTGGTTTCAGATGGTCAGATGTGAGGTATTATCTGTAGGCAAATACAGAATTGGACCTTTTTGATTCATATCTAGCTTTCTTGAGATTTTAATTTGTTAGCGTTCAACTTCATTTTGAAAGAATGTCTCATTCAGTCTTTTTGGCCTTTATTCTATGCAATTAAATCAAATAGCACATGTAAATCTGCTAACACAAAGTTTGGTATATAAGAAGATAATAATAATAATCATGATAGTTAATAGTGTTTGAGCTCTTATTACAAGCTGGGAACTGAGCTAAATATTCTTATTATGGCATTTCTTGTGGAGTTCAGAAACCATTATGTCCCTTTCTGTGCAATTATATCTCACTTTGCATTTAGTTTTACATTTGCTATACTGAAATCATGACCATAGAGCTAGAAACTCTTTAATGTTTCATTTTCATTCTGCAATTGAAGGCTCTAGGGTCACTTCCTATGCATTTATTGTTCTCCATTGCCTTTTCAGTCAACTCATGCCATTTTCAGGATGAATATTTTGCTAACACAGCACACACAAATACACACATGCACACACAGGTGTTCTTATAAATCTTCCCAATTTAAGTGTTTTTTCCTCCTGACCCTTTCTGTGCATCCGTTGACTTTAAGATTCATTTTTTGCCAGGGGACCATGATGAAGTGATTTTCCCAGGATCCGCAATTCGTAGTATCTTACCTCTGAAATTGTTAACTGCCCTTAGTAAAGAATGACTTAGCTTCTGTTCTGGCTCTTTCATAATAGCTCAGCTTTCTAATCTCCCCTTTAAAGAATTTTTCTTTTGTAGGTTCAATACTTACCTCTTAGAAGTGAAGTTCTTTGTTAAAGGTTTAGCTTCTATAGCATCCCAGGATGCTTCAGGGGCCATTAAGCTTAATGAGTTAACAAGTTTTTCCCCAAAGTGTATATGAGGTGCCTACTGAAGGTAACTTTAACAGGTCCTCCTGATTTATTACAAAGAAAGTCTCTTTCAACAGAAGCTTTCAGGCTGAACTTTCATTCTAGTCTGAGAAGCAAACTTTTGGTCTCAAGTGCTGCATAATACATCACATGCTGTGTCTGTATTCTTGGGCTATTATATAACCAAGCTATCAGTTACATCAAAGCTTGTCTCCCCACATAAAGATGCACTGACAATAGATAAATCCCCTTTCTCTCCAGTTGGATTTTTTCCCCAAAGAATTGCATTGAATGAGGATCACTTTTCCCTCTTTGAAATGAGATTTTAAATTTCACACATATTTATCAAGAAACTCAAAGCAGAATAGATAATTTTTATTATAAAGTTTTTTTTTTTTCTATAGCGCCTCTAAAAGGCAAACCCCATGGAACCATCAGAGGACTTTTTCAGAAATAAGTCTTCAAAGCATTCTTTCAGTCCAGTGGTGCCCATCTCATAACAGAGACCCCAAAAGTCCCTCACATCCTACCCACGATATTTGATACTTCAAAGGGAACTCCTGACCCAGAGGAGGGCAGAAGCAAAGTCTCTTCATGGAAAAAGCAGGAAGAGTCCCTTTCCAGCTGGTTGAAGATGACATCCATGTAAGGCAGCTCTGGAAGGGGTGGGGAATCACCATCCTACCACCTGTCATGACAACGGGAGTCCATTATTTCCAGGACTCTAAAGGCCCCCGCTGACCTTTGTCAGCCCTCACTGTGATTTAGGCCATAATATTTCTAGAAAGATGTGGTCCAGCATACAGCCTTCAGAGTCATCAACTCTGGCTATTGCCTATGAAATACCCAGTCAAGATCAGCATGGCATACAAGCCTCTGTAGCACCTGAAACAAGTTTCTTACTCTCTCTGTGACCCTCATTTGTAAAATAGCAATAATTCATTCAATTTCTGAGTGCATATTATGTGTCAAATTCCTGGGTCGGGAAAATCCGCTGGAGGAGGGATAGGCTACCCACTCCAGTGTTCTTGGGCTTCCCTTGTGGCACAGCTGGTTAAAGAATCTGTCCACAATGCAGGAGACCTGGGTTCGATCGTTCGATCCCTGGGCTGGGAAGATCCCCTGGAGAAGGGAAAGGCTACCCATTCCAGCATTCTGGACTGGAGAATTCCATGGATGGTATAACCCATGGGGTCACAAAGAGTAGGACATGACTGAGCGACTTTCACTTCACTATGTGTCAGAAAATGTTTTGTGTACTAAGAATATATCAATGAGCAAAAAAAAAAAACCCTGAAGGAGGCTTTTTTTATTTTGCTGTGCTGGGTCTTTGTAGCAGCATCCGGTCTCTTCATTGCTGTGCACAGGCTTCGGTAGTCACAGCAAGCAAGCTCTCTAGTGGCATTGTGCAGACTTGGTTGTCCCACAGCATGTGGGATCTTAGTTCCCTGACCAGGGATTAAACCTGTGTCCCCAACATTGAAAGGCAGATTCTTAACCACTGGACCACTAGGGAACTCCCAGTCAGTTTTTTTTTTTTTTTTAAGTTAAATGACAATATATTATGGTGAAGAGTAAAACAGGGACAGAGGCCATTGTGTAGGTGAGTTGCAGTTTTAAATAGGGGACCTGGTGGCCTGTCTTTCTGAGCTTGTGGCATTTTAGCAAAGACTGGAAAGAGGTGAGGGGATGACTCATGGAAATTTCTGGGGGAATGGCAAGGAAGGAAAAGAGCCAGATTGTGATGGTGTCTGAGTTCCAGGAAAAGCAAGGAACCTAAGGTGATGGGAGAAAGTGGGAAGTTGGGAGAGGAATAAAAGGAAGCTGAAGGTCTGACACAGGAGCAGATTTTATAGAACCTATCATCCTTTGTACTACTGGACATTGAGTGAGACGGGGCTATTTCAAGGATTTGAGCATAGCAATATGATCTTAGAGTTTCAGAGAGTCATTGTGATGACTGGTTTGGGAGCAGAAAGAGACAAGCCAGGACAGAGGCAGAGAGAGAGCTTAACAGGTGGCAGTAGTTATCTAGATAGGAGGTGACAGTGGCGAGGACAAAAGGGTCATGAGAAATGCTGAATGCTGGGCACAGTTTCAGTGGAAAATCAGTAGGATTAACTGATAGTTAAATACATGATGTGAGGAAAAGAGAGGAATAGAGAGTGGCTTAAACTTGAGCAACTGAATATATGAAGATGCTGTTTACTGAATCACAGAAATCTGCAGAAGGAGCAGGTGGGTGGGGGGAGGACAGGAGACCAGTTTTACACACATTGTTTAAAAGGCCACATAGGCTTTCAAATGGAAATATGGAAGTGACATTTAGATAATAGTGGTGCTTATTATGGCACCCCACTCCAGTACTCTTGCCTGGAAAATCCTGGACAGAGGAGCCTGGTAGGCTGCAGTCCATGGGATCATGAAGGGTCGGACACGGCTGAGCGACTTCCCTTTCACTTTTCACTTTCACGCGTTGGAGAAGGAAATGGCAACCCGCTCCAGTGCTCTTGCCTGGAGAATCCCAGGGACGGGGAAGCCTGGTGGGCTGCCACCTACAGGGTCGCACAGAGTCAGACACGACTGAAGCGACTTCGCAGCAGCAGCAGTGATTATTCATGATGATATTGAGGATTAAATGGGCTTTATCATCTTGCCCTGCCTACTTCTCCAATCATATCTGCCAACCCATCTTACCACCCACCCAGCACTCCTCATGTCAAACATTTCTTGCTTTCTCCTATCTCCATACCTGGGTACATGTAGTCTTTCCCTTCTCACTCATTTCCTTCCTTCTATTGGCAGTAAGAAATGGGAATTACTTACATCAGATCTTTCTAGTTCTTCCCTTCTTGTATGTTGTGCGTGCTCAGTTGCTTCAGTTGTGTCCAACTCCTTGTGACCCCGTGGACTGCAGTCCACCAGATTCCTCTGTCCATGGGATTCTCCAGACAAGAATACTGGAGTGGGTTGCCGTGCCCTCCTCCAAGGGATCTTCCTGACTCAGGGATTGAACCCACATCTCCTGTCTCTCCTGCATTGCAGGTGGATTCTTTACCACTGAGCCAACCAGGGAAGCCCCTCCCTTACTGTCCAAGTCTGAGAAGAAACAATTGGTATTCTTTGTCTAAGACGGCAACTATGACCTCCTCCAGGTAGCCCTCCGTGACCTCTCTGGGTAGAGAGATGAGATGTCCTCCTTTGAGCATTCATAGGGCCTATCTAGAGCTTTAATGACAATGTTTATTATACTTATTACTAATTGTTGTTGTTCAGTTGCCCATTTGTGTCCCAACTCTTTGTGACCCCATGGACTGCAGTATGCCAGGCCTCCCTGTCCCTCACCATCTCCTGGTGTTTGCCCAAGTTCACGTCCATGTAATTATTATTAATTACTAACTTATTACTTATCACTGTACTTTGACATACATGAGTCTCTCTAATAGGCCTCATGGAAGATGAAATTGTCGCATGTTATAAAAGGAAATGGCAGTCCACTCCAGTGTTCTTGCCTGAAGAATCCCAGGCATGAGGGAGCCTGGTTGGCTGCCGTCTATGGGGTCACACAGAGTTGGACACGACTGAAGCGACTTAGCAGCAGCAGCAGCATAGTAAGTATTTAATAAATATTTGCTGAATGAATGAATAAACAAATGAATGTTTCATATGGCAGAAATAAAACGGAGAAGTCATCACTTGAAAAGGATTTTTGTAATCAGAACTTTTGTCATGAAATTGACTTAAGTGGCAAATGTTGAGTGATCTTTACTGTTGAAGGCTTCCCTGAGCCAGTTTGTTTAGCTCTAGCCTCTGGCATAGTGCCTGATACCAAGGAGATGCTGATTAGAGTTTGTTGAAAGAGGGGTTGAATGAACTCCGCAAGTGATTCCCAAAGGAAGAGTCTACCCCCACGGTCTGTGTCAGTGAGGGAGATTATTCACCAGAACGAAATTCGGAACTGAAATTTCAACCACTGTGATTAAAAGTACCTTTTAGAATTATTGCACAATAGTAAAGTGTTCTTCTAAAAAGAACTTATTCTTAAACATTGCTTGCAAGTGCCAGGCATCAAAGCCACCTGCCAACATGGGTTTGCCAATACCAGATAGTTAAGAAGCAAATGCCTTTATAAATAGCAGCTGCCAAGCATTTCTGAACGAGGGGCACAGGTGTTCGGATGAATACTGAGCAGCAGCTCCTCTCCTTCCCTAAACATGTCACGTTTTTCCCTCGGGCCACTCACCTACCCAGAATGCCATTGTCTTCCATCTCACCTGGCCAACCCCTCCTCCTCCCAGCTTCAGTCTGGTGTCACTTTCACTGAGAGCTCTTTCTTTTTACGTTTTTATTTATTTACTTATTTCTGGTTGCTCTGGGTCTTCATTGCTTCCCATGGGCTTTTTCCAGTTGAGGCAAGCAAGAGCTACTCTTTGTTGCCACGTTCGAGCTTCCCATTGTGGTGGCTTCTCCTGCTGCCGAGCACGGCCTCTCTGGCCCACAGGCTTCAGTGGTCACAGCACTCGGGCTCAGTAGGCGTGGCACAGGGACTTTAGTGGCCTCATGGCATTGTGGAATCTTCCCCGACCAGGGCTCGAACCCATGTCCCCTGCACTGGTAGGTGGATCCTTACCCACTTACCACCAGGGAAGTCAAGGAGTTCTTTCATGATCCTCCAAGACACTGGTGGGGCCCTTCCTAAGTGTCCCCACAGCACCTCCACACATCCCCCTATTGAAATGATGATCCTTCTTCATTATCTATTCTTTGTCAGTGGCCTGCATTTTCCCTTTTTTTATAATTTTAGCACATTTAACCCAAAGACTGAAATATTGGTAGTACGCAGGAGTCCTGAAATAAACCAGTAAGTTTGGATAGATGGGGGTGATTGGGAAAATGTTGGTGAACAGGGCTCTTTGGAAGGATTGACTTACACAGAGGGCCCTAGAAATAAAGTATTTCAGGAATCAGAAATCATGCTTTTCCTATTCTACAATTCAGTCTGGGCCAGTTCTACTGATAAC
This sequence comes from Neotragus moschatus, assembly GCA_006410615.1. Taxonomy (NCBI): domain Eukaryota; kingdom Metazoa; phylum Chordata; class Mammalia; order Artiodactyla; family Bovidae; genus Neotragus; species Neotragus moschatus. Next base: position 192,966 of record SJYA01001931.1, on the reverse strand, counting down.
ACCCTGTAAAGCCATGGTGGCTGAGTGGCTATTATGAAATTCCTTATATCTCTTTTAGAAGGTATTATCATTGTTCAGTCGCTAAGTCATGTCCAACTCTTTGTGACCCCATGGACTGCAGCACACCAGGCTTCCCTGTCCTTCACTATCTACTGGAGTTTGCTCAAACTCACGTCCTTTGATTCACTGATGCCATCTAGAAAGAAAGCGAGAAAGTGAAGTTGCTCAGTCGTGCCTGACTCTTTGCGACCCCATGGATAGTAGCCTGCACAAAGCTCCTCCGTCCATGGGATTTTCAAGGCAAGAAGTACTGGAGTGGTTTGCCATTTTGAACGTGAAGGCCTAAACCATGTTGTCTCTCCTTTACGGCCCCTCAGGGTTTTCAAGATTGAATAGGAATATCTTAAATTCAAATTTGGCAATCATTTTTCCCATGAAAGAAAATTTTATAATCACTGCCACAAAGCTTCAGAGATTTCTGAGACTTTTCCAACTACATCCATTCTAAAACTGAATGTTTCCCCTATATTTTGTTCCCATTCACTCCACAGAGGGTCATTTCAAACTCGAATTTGGGATAGAAAAGGGGAATCATAGTGGATTTCGTAAGATTCCTTTTCCTGATCCACATGTCTTCCAGAAATGCACCTGAGCAAAACTTGTTTTTGAGTTTCCTTGCCTCTTTCCCAAGATTGTTTATGCCCACAGCAAATAACGTATGCAGTCCTTGAAACAAACTACTGAACTCACATTAGTTGTTAAACCAGTAGACTGAGTACAATTAGGGCACCGCTGGAAAAAGCAATCAGTTATAAAGCAACCCTAAATCCATTTAACATAATATTTGGTGTGTAATATAAAATAGATGAGGTCATTGCCATGTTGTACCAATTATCTCATGATTCATGCAGAAGATATATGGGCTCAGCCAAACAACACCTTACAGAACAGGTTTTCACAAGAAAATTCCTTTTAGTCAAGCTGAAAATTCCCACAATTTGACTATGGAATAAAATTTGAATCAGATAATAAAAATTTACCAAATTTAACTTGGTGTTCAGAAATCTATTCTTGAAATAGAAGGCATTGTTAAACACACACATACACACATACTACATGTGCTAAAAACACTAAAGCCTCTTATGGGATAAATAATCCAGAATTAAATTCAAATTCCTATAAGACATAGATTAATAATACTGACCTCTTAATTTATAAAATTTTATTTTCAAGTTAGATATGATATTTGTATTTATCGCGCCTCGAGCAAGAGAAATGGTAGAATTAGAGCTGAGAATGATATTGTAAAACAGAGACTGTGGTAGATTATTTTTTTATTTATAAATTACTATTATTTATAAATAATTGGAATCTGTGTATATCATCACAGTGTCTTTTCCATTTCCATTGGTCTTCATTCTTCTGTGTACATTCATATTTCCATCTGTAGATCATTTCCTTCTGTTGGAAGACTGTCTTTCTGAAGTACAGGTCTGCTGGTGATAATTTTTTCAGTTTTGTATGTTTGAAAAGTCTTTAGCTTCCTTTTTGAAAGATATTATCACCAGGTATAAAATTCTAGTTTAAAAGTTTTGTTCCTTCATTATTTATATATTTGCAAAGAATGAGTATTCTCAAACTATTGGATACTGGATTCCATATATGTTGTTAGATCTAATTGTTAATTGACTCATTCAAATATTTAAAAATATTTTTACCCTTTTACCCTGTGTTTTAAAAATATTTTACCCTTACTCATTTTTCTCTACTTAGTCCGTCAATTCCTTAAAAGTGTGTGTGAAAATCTCTTTCTCTGGTAGTAGATTTGACATTTATTTTTCTGTTAAATGTATTAAATGTTACTTTACATGAAGGCGTGTTGTTAGGTGCATACAAATTTTCAGTTTGTGATTATGTTTTATGATTATGACAGAGATTTCTAGTGCTCACCCGTAGGTGGTTCTTCTTGCCTTCTGGGTCCACTGAAACTTTCTACTTCCCTGCCTCTTTGCAGTAAGGCAAGGCCAGGGACCAGTTTCCACCAAGGGGCTGCGGGGTGAAGTGAATGTCACTTCCAGGATGAAACACTTCATTCATAGCATGTGGCCCTCTGGCGCTCTCTTATCCTCCATGGCAAAAAAGGCTGTGTCTTTCAGAGATGGTTGCTGTGAGATGACAAAGATTCTATCGTTCTGGGTTCCTGAGTGATTATGTTGAACAGAATACCACAGTGACCTATTACAATTGTAAAACGTGAGCAACACATGTAAAGCAACTGGGATTCAGGTTAATTTTTACTGTGGCAAAACCTACCCTGTCAAACTAATTTAAGTAGTGATTATCTGTCCCTAACGATACTTTTATCTCTAAACTTAAAAAAATTTTGTTTAAAAGATTCGAACACGACCTAGCTCCTGAACAGCAATGACAAGTTATGTATTCATTTTTGGCTGTGTGGAGTCTCCACCGCTGCTTGTCTTTTCTCTAGTTGCAGGCACGCAGGCTTCTCATTGCCGTGGCCTCTCTGGTTGCTGAGCTCGGGCTCTAAGGTGCTGGGACTTCAGTAGTTGTGGCACGTGGGCTCAGTAGGTATGGCTTGCAGATTCTAGAGCACAGGCTCAATAGTTGTGGCCAATGGGCTTAGTCGCTTCACTGCATATGGGATCTTCCCAGACCAGGGATCGAACCTGTGTCTCCTAGATTGGCAGGTGGATTCTTTACTACTGAGCCACCCAGAAAGACCTCTAAACTTTTTAAAAACTGTATTTTGTATTATCCATCAATCTACATTAACTTTCTTTTCGTTAGTTTGGGGAATATTTTAACTTGTCCTTTATTTTTATACAATTTTGTATTTTTTTTTTCATTTTAACCATATCTCTTGTAAACAGAATATAATAGGCTTCCAACCTGATTTTTAATTATTTCAACACACATTAAAGTATTCATTTAATTAGTTCTAAATATTAAGGTCTATTTCTAGATGCTAGAGATAAGCAATGAAAAAAGTAGAGTTTTTCTTTAATGAAGCTCTGAATAACTTCTATAGTAAGCTTGATCTACTAACATTTATTCCTATTGATGTTGAATTTTTTATTTATTATCTAATTTTTCTAACTTTTCACTTTAGTGGGGGCTTTTTTTGCTTCTTTTTTTCTTATTTCTGCCTACTAATAGTTTTTTCTCCTTTATTCACTTAGATGTTATACATTTAGTTTCTATTCTTCTGAGAATACCATTAAATTTTTAATACTCCCTCAGTACTCTTGCCTGGAAAATCCCATGGGCTGAGGAGCCTGGTAGGCTGCAGTCCATGGGGTCGCTAAGAGTCAGAGAGACTGAGCAAATTGACTTTCACTTTTCACTTTCATGCATTGGAGAAGGAAATGGCAACCCACTTCAGCGTTCTTGCTGGGAGAATCCCAGGGACGGGGGAGCCTAGTGGGCTGCCATCTATGGGGTCACACAGAGTCGGACACGACTGACGCGACTTAGCAGCAGCAGCAGCAGCAGCAAGGCTTTAATATTTGTAGTTTTATACAGTTTAATCTCACTAGATTATCAGCTTTTTTTCCCTTAGTGTCTAAGATCTTTGGCCTCTGTTACTGGTATTGAGGAGTTTTATTTCATTGTAACTATTTTTGTCTAATGGAAGTGATTTATTTTCTCTGATTTTTAAAGATTTATTATTCTTAGTTTTGCTCTGCTTTTGTTGATTGAAGGATTGTACTTTCATTATTTTTTCTTTGTAATTTAGTTTTCATTGGGGTGTTGTTGCTTTACATTTAGTTTCTACTGTTTAGCAAGATGAATCAGCCATACATATATGTATATCCCTTCCCCTCTGGATTTCCCTCCCTCTTAGGTCACCACAATTCATTAAGTAGAGTTCTCTGTGCTATACAGTGCATTCTCATGAGTTATCTATTTTATGCATAGTTTTAATAATATATACGCATCAATTCCAATCTTCTAATTCCTCCGACACTCCTCTTCTACTTTTGAATTTGTGGATTCTTTCATTAATTTTGGAAAAATAGCAGTTATCTCTTATATCTATTACTAGTCTCCTTTTTTTTCCCCTACTATTTCCATTTGGAATTCCTGGTAAATGTATTTTGGAACTTTTCACTCCATCTCCTTTATTTCTAAACATTGCTTTCCTAGTTTCCACTTCTTATCATTCATGATACATTGTTGACTTTTTTCTCAAACACGTTTCTGTTTACTAATTCCACGTGTTTATCTGACTTCGACACATCTATTGAATTTTTTGTTTCAATTGTTGTACTAACCTCTTCTACTTCTTAAAGATTTATTTTCCAAATCTTCTTGTTCTTTTCATATACTATCTTGTATGTGTTTGGTGATTTTGATTCCTTCACTTAACTTTTATCCTTCAATATGATTTTGCTTTCAGGTTGACATTCTAATACCTCAAATTTGTACCTCAACACGAATTTTGTTGCTATTTTGCATGGTGATGCTAATGCATTTGAATTGATTCCTCACAATCTTTCTTACGTAGGCTCATGCAGCTAATCTCTTTGGTTATTGTTTTTTTAACTGGGTGACATAATATGTGACATAAATTGAGAGTTTACATTTGTTTTTATAAAGTACTTCCTGGGGCCACTTTTTATGTTTAACTCTGGGATTGGAGTTCCCAGATCACACAGGTGGTATAAATTTAAAATATAAACCTGAAGGATGCATAAATCTAGAGTTTTAAATTATATTTTCCTACCATAGACCAGGCCTAGACAGACAAAAACCTTTATTTTTCTTTTCCCTGTACCAGCAAGTGGATATTTTTTAACTCTGATACTTCACAGTTTGTCTTGTTCTTCAAGGTTCCCAGAATTATGCAACAGTCATAACTTCAGCTCATAGCCCTATAAATATATGAAAGTGAAAGTTGCTCAATTGTGTCTGACTCTTTGCGACCCCACGGACTGTATAGTCCATGGTATTCTTCAGGCCAGGATACTGGAGTGGGTAGCTGTTCCCTTCTCCAGGGGATCTTCCCAACTCAGGGATAGCACCCAGGCCTCCCACATTGCGAGTGGATTCTTTACCAGCTGAGCCACCAGGGAAGCCCCTAGATATAGATATAGGTGGAGATAAATAGAGATAGAGATAAATAGATATAGGTACCTGAGACCTTTTTGCCTGTGACTGTCAGGGCCCTAAAATTCCGGATAATAGGCCACTGGTACCACTATCTCCCTCCCCCTTCTCTGCAGTCACAGCTGTGTCACACTAGCCTGAAGTTCTTTGTTTCTGACTCTTGGAGATTTCATGTCATGTGCATGTCTATGTCTATGCGTGCGTGTATGTGAGCTCACAAATGTATTTGAAGAGTGTTGTGCTTTAGTCAGCTTTCCAAGTGTTTGTAGCACCTGTTTTCAAGTCTAGACGTAGTACATTAAAAAAAGGTAAAAGAGAAAGGAAGTGAAGAAGGGGAGATGGAGGAGAGGCAAAAGGAAAGAAAACTCATAATCTTCTGGTAAGAAAATCGAGGAGTAAACAGGCAATTAAATTTGGAACAAAGATGTGAGGAGATGAAATGCTGCCAATTCCTGACAGTACAGGATTAAAATGAAAGGAACAATCTCTGCAAAGTTGGTATAAGCAAAGTTTTCTTGGGTAGAAGCCAGAAGGCACAAATAATAAAAGAAAAAATTAATAAATTTGACCTCATTAAAATTGGAAATGTATGCTCTTTGAAAGACAGCATTAAGAAATTAAAAATACAAATCACTGACTAGAATATATCTGCAATGCATATATCTGACAAAAGACTTATGTCCAGAATCTATAAAGAACTCCTACATTTCAAGAGTGACAAAAATAGGCCAGGTTTGAACAGATTTCACAAAAGAAGATAAACAATCAGCTAATGAAAAGATGCTCAAAATCATTTGTCATCAATGAAATGCTAGTTAAAGCAATTTGAAACATCAGTATATATTGATTAAATGGATACAGTAAAAAATTAAAATACAATGATTTGGTTATGAAATGCAGGAGCTCCAATTCCCAAATATTGTTGATAAAAATGTAAAATGGTGTACTCACTTTGGAACAGTATTATCAGTTTCTTACATAGTTAGACATACATATGACTTAGTAATTCTAGGGTTTTTTCCCTGAATAGAAATGAACACATGTCTATACAAAAACTTGTCTTCAAGTGTCCATGGAAGCTTTGTTCAAAATAGCCAAATGATAGAAACCACTTAAATCTCTGTCAGCAGGTAAGTGGATTAACAAAGTGTGGCGCAAGTATTCACCAGTGTACTGCTGAGAAATGAAATGAACAAACCTCAGATCCACACAATAATATGAGTGAATTGGAAGAAACACAATGCTGAACAAAAGAAGCCAGAGCAAGAGAAGAGGTACTATGTTCTTTTCATTTGTATGAAATTCTAGATCTAAAGTATAGTGGTGGAAACAGATCACTGGTTGCCTAGGGCCAGAAGTTTAAACCATAAATTCCCTACAACGCTGAACCAGGGTACTTTGGGGAATGATAAAGTGTTCTATGTCTTGAGATGGTAGTAGTTGTATGGTGTGCACAGTTGCTCAGGTTTGAGCCATTTGAGACCCAGAACAGCCAAGAAAAAACAGAAAATTTCCTTGATAATGACAGATATTGGCTATCCCACCTTGGTTCTGTGAGTGCTCAGAACCATTTAATTTGATTTGGGGAAACAAAGCAATGAGATGTTTCAAGTGCCTGAATATTGTGAAGCAAATATCTGCTGCATGCCATTGATTAATACCATCTTTCCTGAACAAGAAAAGGGCTAATCCACAAGCAAGATAAATAACCCATGCAATCCTGTGATAGTCTCCAGACCATACACTGTCTTGTAGCCAGGGCAACTAGCACCAAATAAGCAAAACTCAGTATTTTCTGTGTTTTTCCCTAGTCTGTGTTCCCTTAGGAATGAAAAGGGCTTTATAAATTTTAAATGGCATTATCACCATCATGGTATAAAGGTGCTATCCAACTTCTCATGATATTACAGGAAAGCAGTTTCAACCCTTTGCTTGTCATAGACATCTGTCAGCCTAAACTATGGTGACTGCTTCTACTTGGGGGTCTAATGATTTTTCTTTCTGTTATTGGAAGTGTGCGCCCCTCCATCACAGCCTTCTCTGGTGTTTGGTAGATTCTGCCATGGAGACAACACTGGCAGCTTGAAGCCTGATGTGTGAAATAACATGTCAGTGTCCAACCTTGCTTGGCAATGAGAAGTGGCATTTCTAGGAGCTCAAATATTTTGGCTCAAATTCAGAGCTAGAGCCTTTTGCTGAGAGTGGATAAATATATAGATGGAAAGAGCCCTGATCACTCCTATTCCTTATCTACTTGATTGCATATTGTATTGTTTTGATTTACAACCCACTCTCAAATTCCTGCTTTGATAGTATCTATTATCTGTGGCTGTCACTTGCAAGAATTGAATTTTATTTTCTTTTGCTCTTACATACCTGGGGTGGATGAGAAATGGCCTCCTCTGTACTTTCATTTTCACAGACTTTTCATAAAAATGTTGACAGGGAAGTCCCTCAAATGCACATATATAGTGTCTGTACCTAAGGGGTGGGAAAGCCTGGAAGGAAAAATAATGAATAGACCTTGAGCGCTGAAATAAAAGGAGAGAGGGAAAACATGCTGCAGTGAAGTTTTTATTGTTTGGAGAAAAGAGAGGTTAGATAAAGAACTCAGAAGAGGGTGTCAGGCCACCTGGGCCCCCTGCCACTTTCTAAGTTAATTAATGTTTCAGAAATGAATATTCCTCATGTTTAAAGCAGTGATTCCTACCCACAGTTTTGTTTTGAAGATTAAATCAGAAAATGTGCAGTGCCCAGCACTGTCTAAAAATAATTAATTTATCTTTGGCTGCACTGGGTCTTTGTTGCTGTGTGCAGGCTTTTTCTAGTTGTGGCGAGCAGGGGCTACTCTTTGTTGCAGTGTGTGGGCATCTCCTTGAGGTGGCTTCTCTTGTTACGGAGCATGGGCTCTAGGCTCACAGGCTATAGAGTTTTGGCTCAGTAGTTGTGATGCATGGGCTTAGATGCTCCATGGCATGTGAAATCTTCCTAACCAGACATGGAACAAGTGTCCCTTGCATTGGCGGGCAGATTCTTAATCGCCAGATCATGAGGGAAGCCCAGTGCCTGGCACCTCAAAAGTATTATTTCAGCTTCAGTCACTTCAGTCATGTCCAACTCTTTGTGACCCCAGGGACTGTATGTAGCCCACCAGGCTCCTCTGTGCATGGAATTTTCCAGGCAAGAATACTGGAGTGTATCACCATTCCCTTCTCCAGGGGATCTTCTGAACCCAGGGGTCAAACCCAGGTCTCCTCATTGCAGGCAGATTCTTTACCCTCTGAGCCATCAAGGCTCTGAACCCTTTTAGTAAACAGCACATCAAACAAAGTCAATGTGTGATGTCTAGCCATTGAACACATCAGAAAGATAAGGGTAAAGTGTAGGCTGTTAGGGAGGGAGCATACAGAAACCCAGGACTGGCAAGAGTGGGAGCCACTACCAGACCCAGCCTCTGGGTGAGGGTGGTTACCTGTGCTCAGTAGAACAGCAGCCCATCTAACCAGAGCTAGAGTGCAGTAGAAAGATCCAGTTGACACATGATAAACTAGCCCACCATAGTCCATCCTTTTTCACCTTAACTTTTCTGGAAAGGGGAATCACATTTTCTTTATCTTTAAAGCCAAAGAAATTTCTCCTAATCTGCACCTAAGAAAAAGAAATTCTGTCTTCTATCATTTAGTTGTTGTTTGATTTATAGACCTGACTCCAGTTTCCCCCTTCCTGCTATGTGACTGTGCAATTCTAATCGTTTGGATCTTTAATGACCGGGATGATGTCTCTCTCATCTGTGTATTCTCATCGGTGTCTAACAAAATTGGTGCTCAATGAGTTGAACTGGAGACAAAAATTTGATTTACCCACTGGACTTTCATAAGTTCATTGAGTGTTACGTCAGGACTGATGAAAAGATAAAGACATCAGACAAAATCACTGGGGATAAACTAGCAAAGATGAGAATTCATTCATCAGAGATGATGCAAAGTGTGCAGTCTATTTTACTGAGTACTAATTTTGTGTCAAGTACTCTTTTTCCAGTTTTCTATGGGGCAAGACAAGTATGTTGGCTATCAATTCATTTATGTGTTATTTTCACTAATATTTATGCACATGATCAAGATAGGGAATAGGAGAAAGAGTGGTATATCTCGTGTGGATCAAGTGTGAGGTGGCTTTTATTCAACTTGATGAAGACCAGAGGTAAAGAAAGCGTGCAGTGAAATCATGTAAGAGACTAGAGGGGCATGACCATTTATGCCAAAAATTAACACTTCTTGTGGGCAATCAGCTCTCTCTGAGCATCTATGATTTACAGTGAGAGAGAAAGACAACAGCATTTATCATGGAGACAAACCAACTACAACCCCTATTAACACAGAAGGGCAGGCAGAGGAAGCTTCTAATGGTAATTCAGGCAGAAGCAGTGAGAGAGGTATGGCTGATAGAAAAACAAATTGATGATGACAAGTAAACCTCCCAGATGTAGAGTGACGTTTCCTGAGTAGGAAAAGGAACACGTTCAGGGCACTCAGATGAGATTGTTCTAGTGTGCAGGAGGTAGAAATTTTGAATGGCCAAGGGGCTGAGATAGATAGCCACTCCATTTCTAATGTCTTGAGTCATTTTTAAGGACTAGAAACCCTGGACGAGAGTTTCTTTGATAAAAATTGTATCAGGAGAAGGTCTCACAAACAAGATTTATATACAGATCGGGTTTTGACTGCAATTTAGAATCATGCTTAGAAACAGCTACCTTGAGTCTTGAGGGGTTCCTCACTCTGAAGAGGATAACTGCCCTATCTCTGAGGTGAAAGCACTTTGTTAATAAGTATCTTAAGGATTAGAGTTTCCCAAGGATTGGTCAGCAGAATGAAGTTAATTTCCCATCCCTGAAGATGAGTTCATTCAAGGGAAACTACAAGCATCCTGATTCTGGTCCCCTTGAGAGAATCAAATGGAAAAGCTGGCCTCGGGGGCGAGTGCTAATATCAGTCACCCCTAGCTGCTGTGGCAGTGACAAACAGATCTATTATCTCAGTGCAGCGCATGACCTCCATGCCCTGAAATAGAGAGAACTTCTGAGAAGAGCCAACTGAGCATCCTTCCGTGAGAAGCAATATTCCTTGAAATAGAAATGGTGTGATAGCCAGGCAGACATGGGTTTGAATTCTGACTCTGACACATTCAGTAGTTCTACAACCATGGGAAATGGGGGCTGGGGCTGCTGGAAATAGCAAGCAAACTAATATGTTCATTTAGTCACCTTCTGTTTGTTTAATGATTCATGGGGTCGCAAAGAGTCGGACACGACTGAGTGACTGAACTGAACTCAACTGAAAGAATCTGCCTGCCAATGCAGGATACACAAGAGAGACAGGTTTGATCCCTGGGCCAGGAAGATCCTCTGGAGGAGGGCATGGCAACCCACTCCATTATTCTTGTCTGGAGAATCCCTGTGGCCAGAGAAGCCTGGTGAGCTACAGTCCATGGGGTCGCAAACAGTCAGACATGACTGAAGTGCTGTAGCACGCACACCCACTCACACATGTTTGGTTCTGGGGATATGGTGATGAACAATAGAAATACACCTTTGGAGGTTTTATTTCAATTTCAATCAGATATCATGCATGAAAGTGATAGTACCTAGAGCTATGAACAAGATGTGCTCAGTAGTAACTACTTAGGAGCGGGGGGAAGGGCACCACTGAACATAGTGTGAGCTTAGCTGTGAAGATGTTAATCATGGAAAAGAGTGAGCGAAATAGTCTCAGCAAAAAAGGAGCCGTAATTCCAAAGACGCCTTGAGCAGAGTTATCTGTACTCTCATGCTCATTGCAGCACTACCCACAAGAGCTGAAACACGGAGACAACCTAGTGTCATCAACAAATGAATGGATAAAAGAAATGTGATCTATCCGTAGGGGGGATATTTTTTAGCCTTAACAAAGAAGGAAATCCTATCATTTGTGACAACACAGATGAACCGGGTAGACATTATATTAAGTGAAATAAGCTAAACACAGAAAAATGACTGCTGTGTGATCCCACTTGTATGAGGGATCTAAAATAGAAACTCAGAAGCAGGGAATACATTGGGGGAGGGAGGAGGTTTGAAATGGGGAGTTGTTTACAGTTATACAAGACAAAAATTCTAGAGATCCGCTGTCCTAAACATAATGCCCACAGTTAACAATACAGTGTTGTGCACTTAAAAACTTGTTAAAGGTAAATCTCACGTTAAGTGCTATTGCCACACACACACACACACACACACACAAAACAAACAAAAGCAAGAGGTCACAGGAAATCTTCTGGAGGTGACAGATATGCTTATTACCTTGATTTTGGTAGTGTTATCATGGGTATATGTTATGTCTAAACTCATCAGTATATATACATTGTGTCTGTACTAAGTCACTTCAGTCATGTCCAACTCTTTGTGACCCCATGAACTTTAACCCACCAGGCTCTTCTATCCATGGGATTCTCCAGGCAAGAATACTGGAGTGAGTTGCCATGCCCTCCTCTAGGGGATCTTCCCAGCCCAGGAGTCAAACCTACATCTCTTGGGTCTCCTGCATTGGCAGGCAGGTTCTTTGCCACTAACACTATGTGGGAAGCCCCATGTATATATTAAATATATGCAATTTTTTGTATATATGCCAATAAAGCTGTAAAAAAGAAAATAAAAATTTTAAAAAGTATATAAAATAAATAATTATACTCAATAGCACATTCTGGCTTTTTAACAAAAGATTAATACTTCTACTATTACATTGATAATATATGCATGTTTAATTCTAGTTTAGAAAAATAAAAATGAATTTAAAAATCTTAGATTTTCACATTACTACAATTTTTCCCCCCTCCAAACTCTTCTGCATTCTCCTTTCCAAAGCAAACTCTGAGAGAATTACCCATAATGTGCATTGGGTCAACACTATGGTATCATGGTACATTAGGTGCCAATGTGTCAGCTGGCACCATCTGGACTGAAACACGTTTTCTTTGCTTGATGTCAAAAGAGCAAAGACAGCAGAAGTCATATTTAGTGTGCTGGAAACTTCTAAGTATCCATCCACAGAAGGCTTCTGAGGTTGAGAAAGCAGAATCCTAAAAGTCACAAATAGCCTGAGAGTCCTGGAGTTGGCCAGGAAGCTTGATGGACAAGAGAACACAGCCTGCAGTCTTAGGTGATATCATTTCCCTCACCTATAGATGCAGAGAAGGCAATGGCAGCCCACTCCAGTAGTCTTGCCTGGAAAGTCCCATGGACAGAAGAGCCTGGTAGGCAGCAGTCCATGGGGTCACGAAGAATCGGACATGACTGAGCAACTTCACTTTCACTTTTCACTTTCATGCATTGTAGTAGGAAATGGCAATCCACTCAGTGTTCTTGCCTGAGAATCCCAGGGACAGGGGAACCTGGTGGGCTGCCATCTATAGGGTCACACAGAGTCGGACACAACTGAAGCGACTCAGCAGCGGCAGCAGCACCTATAGAAGTGGAAAAGCTGCATTTGTCCTCTGTGAGTCGGGAGGTTAAATGGAGACCAGCATCTCCATAGTTATGTTGGGAGGAGGGGCTCTAGAACTTTCTTTGGGATTATTGTCCGGCTGTAATGACTCCAGGCCCCAGTGACTTTAATCCTATGTGTAGTAGCTACTGTTTCCCCATCTTGTTTTGAAATGCTTTTAAACACGTTTTATTGAATTTGTCATAAATAAATAACCTCTTTTGGTGTTAATTTCTTATGACTTACTTATTTTTTGCTGTGCCTGGTCTTTGTTGCTGCACAGGCTTTTCTCTAGTTGCAGTGCGAGGGCTTCTCATTGAGGTGTCTTCTTTGCAGAACACAGGCTCTAGGGCCCACGAGCTTCAGTAGCTGTGGCCCATGGACTCAGTAGTTGAGGCTCGGGGACTCTAGAGCACAGGTTCAGTCACTCTGAGGCATGTAGGATCCTCCTGGATCAGGGATAGAACCCGTATCTCCTGCATTGGCAGGCAGACCCTTTACCACTGAGCCACCAAGGAAGCCCCGATGTTTACAAGTACAAAGTATTTCATTGTATAGGAAATTTCTGACTTCCAAGAAAGTAACTTCTGAGTCATCAGAATCATGTATCACTGAGCAGTTGGTCAAACATGCATTAACTTCCCCATGAGACTCTCACAGCCTGTGCTCTAACATGGGTATTTCTGAAAGTATCTGAGTTTTGTGCAGTGAGCAGGTACATATACAGCAAATCATAGACAATCTTAGAATCGCCAGAGTGAGTACACATTAGATATTGCTCCTCCAAGTAGCCCATTTTTACTTTATTTTTTAAGCAATTAGTAAAAATTTACTAATTGCATTACATATTTTTACAGCATTAGGGGCATATTGTGTGTGCAATTTAATGTCATATTTCCACTTCCCTTAGTATTCTAACATACATTTTTCTATGTAATTTTTAAATTGAAGTTTAATTTACATTATGTTAGTTTAAGATATACAGCATAGTGATTCAATATTTAATAGATTGTACTTCAAAGTTATTATAAAATATGGTTATGTTGCCTGTGTTGTACAATCTGTCTTTGTAGTATATTTCTTTACTTATTTATTCATGCTTTTTATTGAAAGATAGCTGTGTACAGTATTGTATGTTATAGGTGTACAGTATAGTGAGTCACAGTTTTTAAGGCTATGCCCCATTTATAGTTTCTTTAGAATGCTGACTCTACTTCCTGTGGTATACAATAGATCTTTGCAACTTGTTTTATACATAATGGGCTGTACCTCTTAATCCTCTAATCCTACATTTCCTTCCTTCCCTCTTTCCTAACCACTAGTTTTTTCTCTATTTCCATGCGTATGCTTTTTTGTTATAGTCACTAGTTTTTTGTATTTGCTGCTTATTTATTTAATACATAATAGTTAAGCCTCTTAATTCCATACCCGTATCTTGCTCCTCCTCACTCCCTTTTTCTTGCTGATTACCAGTAGTTTATTCTACTACGAACCTGTTTCTCTTTTGTTATATTCACTTTTTTCATTTTTTAGAATTCACGTCCAAGTGATAACATAAAGTATTTGTCTTTCTCGATCTGACTTATATCCTTAAGCATAATACCCTCCAGATCATCCATGTTGTTGCAAATGGCAAATTTTCATTCTTTTTTATAGATGAGTACTATTCTCTTACATGTATATTTCACATTTTATCCATTCATCTGTTGATAGACACTTAGCTTTTGTAAAGAATGCCACTATGAACTTTGGGGGTACATTGTATCTTTTCAAATTAGTGTTTTTATTTTCTTTGGCTATATACCCAAGAATGGAATTGTTGGATCATATTCCAAGTAGCCGATTTTTTAAAGTAGTAGGGCTGAAAGTAATTTTAGCTATCAATACCCATATTCTTCTCTTATTTTGCATTCAACATAGTAAAAAGTTACAGGGGTTTAATGATCAGCTACCCCACTGACAATTATATTTTATATATTTTTTATAGCTCTTTCTCTAAATTTCTATATGCTTAGCTTATTTTCACTTATATGGTGACTTTTCAGAATGGTACTTACAAATCCCTAAGACTCACACTTTGTTGGATTTCAGAGTGGGATATCCTGATCGTGCTAAACAAGATTGAGATGAAGCACAATGGATCAGACTAGCAGAGCGCTTAGGAGAGGGAACTTCTCCACCAAACCAATGGTTTCTAGCCTCCAGGTACAACTGTGCTTGAGCAAGAGCGCTCATAACAATTTAAAGAAACAGTACGACCTGACCTACAAGTTCTCTGAAAGATGAAGTATAAATCAGCATGACGGCGGGTCCCTTGTACAGAGGAGGTGAGCAGGGAAGCCCCACAGGTAGATAAGGTAAATATGCCCCTAACCTAGTCTCACATCTGGAATAGGTAGTCAAGACTTGGGTCAGCCACTTTACCATCAACATGCATGCCCAGCTGAGCAGATTAAAACTTTAAACAAGCCATCCAAGATGGAAAATTCTGTATGTACCATTCTTTCTTGAAATTCCGTAAGAAATACCCATATTAGTGGCTCCTCTGCTTTAGGAGCCTAAAGTGCTGCTCAGACCCTGACACCGGGAGAAAGGCCCTCCATTTGAAGGCTACAAGTCATGATTTGGCAGGAGGGCAGGGTGACAACCATACCTAATGAAGGTCACCATGCTCCTGTCTGTTCTCCACTGGTCCCAAGAGCCCTGGGGTGAAGTTGTCTATGCTCTCAAAGGATAATTTAAAAAATCAACTCCCAAACAGGAGCTTATATGTTTGTATAGGAAGACGTATCATATGTGTGCTTATATACTTACAAAATGGATTATTATGAAAAGGAAGAATATCCACAAAAAACTCACCAAAATCCTGCTTCCCGCTGACTTGCTAGTTGGTGAAGCTAAACTTTTAGGAAATTTAAAAAGCACAGTAATTTGCAAAATAGACAGCAAGGGCTTCCATGTGATTCTCAACTATAACTTCCAATTTACAAGTCTTTCATCTGTCTTCACTTATTATCTGCCCTTTTCCCCTTCAACATTATTTGAACCACAACATTCCTATCAGCATGGAGATTCTGAAGAATTGCTCAAAGGCTTCCCTAAGGAGTACAGAACCATCTATTCCGATATTTTAGGGTACTTTCAACCATAGGACAGTGTTGTCTGAACACATGCCATATGTCATATCAACTGGTGAAATCCAATCAGCTCAGGATCAACTTGAAATAATAATAATCATAGTATGGATTAAAAATAGTAGTAGTGGTAGTAGCAGTGACAGTGGTAGTGGTAATAATAATACTAATAGTAGTAATAATACTTGCCACCATCCTGATCATTTTATACACATTGTCTCATTAAATGCTGTTGACAAGCTATAAGACAGAATTTTTAAAAGCAGAAGAAACTGACTTCTAAAGCCATGTAGCTAATACACGGCAGAGGCAGAATTAAACCCAGGTTCAGTTACTCGTACTCTTAACTGCTTCTCCATGTTGCTCCTTGAGAGACAAAGATCAAGCTAATTTGCATGTTGCACAAGTGCTAGACTGAAACCCTGGACCGAGATTATTGGCGGCTTTACCCAAAGATGCTCAAGTCGCAGCTCTTAGGGACCCAACAGTCACAAGGCAGGCAGAACACAGATAAAGATAAACCATATACCTGGCATGAAGCCCCATCATGGAGCTTAGATCATGCCTGGGGAGAAAGACCCATTGGAGGATGCAGAAACTTGAGAGAGGCTGACTCTGAGTGGAAAGTATTTTGAGAGCAACCAGAACAAAGGAGCAGAACAGAGTGACAGGTGACATGCAGCAGAGGGCATGGTTCCTTACCAGGAATGTGGCACGGCCAGGTCAGATGCCATGCTGTTAGCCTTGGGCACTATCAGCACTCAGATCATTGTAAGTCACAACACCCCTAAAATGTCAACTTCTAATTTGAGTTCATGCCCGTCAGACTTTCCTTTATAGCTGTGATTGTTTTTCACTAGGCCAGGTGGCTGTGTAGAACACAGGTTAACCAACCTTGTTATTATTTTTCATTTAAATAATTCCTGCATACTTTATATTAGATTCAATATATTTCCACCCCTGGTTTCTGTCTTTGAAGACTATAGAATCTAGTGGGCAGTTAGACACATAAATAGCTACTAGGATCTATAAAACATTTAGAAGCAGTATAGTTGAATTTTTTTAGAACCACTTTCCTGAGTTATGGTTGATATACAAACAGGTGTACATATTTAATGGGTACAACCTGATGAGTTTGGAGATAAATGTACACCCATGAAACCATCACCACAATTTAGGCAGGAAAGCTATCTATCATCTCAAAAAGTTTCTCCAGAGACTTGTAATAACAGGTGCATATTGATAAACTGAAAACTGTATTTATTAGTATGTAACACAGGGTACCAACCATAGCCAAATAGCATTTATTTATTCATTTATTCAGCCAAAATATATTTCTCAAGTCTCTGTTAAATGTCAGATACTGCATTCATTGCTTGTATACTTACAGTCAATATAGGGTAACAGAGAAGAGACATTTTTAAGGTCTGTGTTTAATGCTACAGAGAGAAGTTCAAGAAGCTATGGGGGTGCAATATGGGGGAATCTTCACCAGGCCTAATTGAGCGTCGTTTAAATCAAGACTTGGCTGAAAATTTAGCCGCTTTTTTGTGAGAAAGAAGATAAGACTCTTCCAGGCGGGGAATAGAAAATGCCAAGTCCCTGAAGGAGAAGGCTGAGATGAGTATAAATGTGTCTGAAGTAAGACCAGAGGGAAAGAAGAGGTACCAGGTGAGGCTGGAGACAAGGGTCATGGAAGACACTGTCAATCGTAGTTTACCCTATGGTTGACAAAGGACTTTATTCTAAGGGCACTTTATATGTGTTAACTCTATGGGTGGAAATCTGATTTTCTGTCTTTTGTATTTGGGAAGCTCATTCTTAGAAAATTTCGGTGAGAACTTGGATTTACAGCAAAGCAGTCTGGCTCCAGAACCCAGCTGAACTGTTACTTGACGCAGCCTGTAATGATTAGCTTTGTGTTTCAGAGAAGAGTGCATGTGTAAGCATGTTCTATACATCAGTCATGTCAGTTGGATATGTGAGTGAACAAGAGTAGACTCAGATTTCAAGAAGAAATTACTGTTCATCTATCTGCCTTGAGTACATAAAGCTAGAGGAGACCTTTTGACAAATGCAACCATCACTGGCCAAAGTACTTTCTGTGTCTATAAGACATTTCACACTTAAGAGACTGCAAAAATAGGAGTAGTCCATATTTCAGCAACTTCCATTAAGCTGTCATACACCTCTGCATTTCCTGCCTTATAGCAAAGCTTGGATTAATAAAATTTTCTATACTTAGTGAGGATTTTCCCCTCTTACCTGCCCAACCATCCTGCGTTCTGCTTCTGCTCTCACAGTCTAATAATTTTAATGTGAGTGGCACAAGATCAAACCCAGATCTTGTATCTTTGAGTGACTGTGAATCTTTTAGCAACTGCAAGCCCATCTTTAATGAAGGCTGGAAAGGATTGAAACTTTTGAGCTTTTCTTTTCCCCACATGAACTGTGCCATAGAGTAGTGATAATCATTCTGATAAAGCAAGTGTGCCTTTTCTGCAATTCTAGATAAAACTCCTCCCCACCCCAATACCTGAGCATGAGAAATTATAAATAAAAGCTAGTCATTTAATTTAGTGTATTTTTCTATATATGATAAAGTTGAGACACTATAGATACTCTATAGGTAAATATATTTTAATTAAGCACTTCAAGCTATTGAAAGTGACTGATTTTCAAAGTGTATTTTTCAATAAGTAATACAGTCACTCAAAACAATTTTCCACCCATTTCACCGAAATATTATATATATATTTATATCCAAATACATATGTACACCTATGTACATAAACAAAATTGTAGTTTTTCATTCTTTAGGTAGAAAAATTGAGGCCATATTCAAGATCAGCAAGTTATTTAGGTCATTCAGTGTTTTCAAGACATTTCATGTGTGGGTTGCATTTACAATTCTATAGCTAATGGCCCTCAGTAATATTGTGAGTATTATTCAACAGCTGATAAAATTTTCTCTGAAGCTGTATGGTCATCATCATCACCATTATGATCAGTACAATTGCCTTTTTCAAATGAGGCAGAATTCACTACTTCTCAGGGTAGTGGGTCCAGAAGACAGAATGCAAAAGAAACCAAGTGTGTGTGTGTGTGTATATATATATATATATATATAATTACTTGAATTTTTTCACTTCTAGTCTACTCACCTCAATCCCACCTTGTCACCTCACCAAGAAATTTTGCTTCTTTAATGTTAAACAAGGGAATTGAAGGCCATCTCTCCCCCTCTCTCTCTCTCTTTTTTTTTTTTTTGGCCACACGGTGCAGCGTGTGGGATCATAGTTCCCCAATCAGGGATTGAACCCTCACCCCCTGCGGTGGAAGCACAGAGTCTTACCCACTGGACAGCCAGGGAATTCCCTGAAGGCCTCCTCTTGACCCCTCAAGTCAGTTTTCATGTTATTTATGTAGCTATAATGAGCTGGGGGAGAAGTATACAGTTTTAGAGCGTGCGTTTTGGAATATCACAAACATGAGCTTGAATTAGTTCTATTACGTGTCAGCTTTGGGAAGTTCATTTATACCTTCTGAGCTATTTCCCATCTGTAACATGGAGGTTGGGCTTCCCAGGTGGATCAGCAGTAAAGAATCTGCCAGCAGTGCTGGAGACCCAGGAGACTTGGGTTCAATCCCTGGGTCAGGAAGATTCCCTGGAGGAGGGCATGGCAACCCACTCCAGTATTCTTGCCTGGAGAATCCTATGGACAGGGGAGCCTGGCAGGCTACAGTCCATGGGGTTTCAAAGAGTCAGACACGACTGAAGCAACTGAACACGCACGCACACACAACGTGGAGGTTATCATACATACATCGTAAAATGTAGCTGAGAGTCAAATAAGAAAATTTATTTAATTTCTCAACCCAGTACCTGACACCGTGCCAGATCCTATTAATGTTATTATCAACGTTATTGTCAACAACATATCACTATTGTGATTATCCTTTACAAAAGGTTAACTGTAATCTCTCCTTCCAGCCATCAATTCAGTGTCTCCAATCCTTTTTCCAAGACTTTTTGAAGGGACATGCCAATTTCGGGCTGTTAGTGCGGACTCACAGCACTAAGACGGGGTGGCATTTGTGGGGCACAGAAGGAGGTGGGGGCAGCCTGTCTCGCTCCGAGTGAAGCTGGAACATGAAGCTGGCTGGATGTGTGGCTGAGGGTAGCACAGCCAAAAAAGGCCATCTGGACCAGTGCAGACAGGGCTTTCAGGAAGCCTGTGGGGCCTCTGACTAAACCAAGTTATTTGGCTTCTAATCAACTTAATGTTAAAATTCTCCAAGCCCTCCTGTCTGAGATGCTAATTCCTCCTAAAGAGGTGTGTGATGTACAGAAGCCCACATCAATCAGGATGGTGGTTTTTCTTCTGCTTCACTTCACTCCTGTCAGCTGGACTGATTCACTGGAAAGCAGAGATTTTCCTTTATAATAAAGCAAAACCCTAATTTGAATAAACACTGCTGCCAGACCCTCACTTTAAGAGCCTGAACACGTTTGGGGTGGGGAGGTGGTCTCTGACTTTGTCACTGCAGTAATTACTACCCATAGAAAAGATGCCAGGTTTGTTTCCTTGTTAGGAAAGTGATCAAGCTTTTTTGAGCCAATCGTACCTTCTGGAAGCACCCAGCCCTTGACTTCCAAACCTTCTAAAAATTGTCTGAAGGTCAAAAGTATCCTGAATTCCAATGTAACATTAGTATAGAAGCTGTCTCCTCCAACATGTTAATTAGTGATAGAATTCTATTTTAAGTCACAGAAAGCATCCTGTAATTACTTTCTTTACTTCATTACCTGCTTCGGCCAGATATATGGCATTCAGAGATGTCTAATTGTGTCAACATTCCCACAAGTTAATCAAGACCTTCCTATTAGAACCCAGTATTATAAAGTTAGCCTCTGGTGCTGGGGTAGGGGGAATTTGAGATTAGACATTATACCTCATTTTCCATTGCATCGCCTTGAGTTCCCCAGATACAGGGCCAGGCATATAAAATTGCTCAGTCAATGTTTACTGAAATGATAACAACAGTTGCCACCGGAAGAATTATTTCTGAGTCTCCATGGATTTGCAGCCTTATGGTCAAGTAGCCTTAAAGGAAGATCTCAGTAAGCAATTCTCTGCAACTCAGACAAGCAAATAGTGTGTATATGTGTGTTTTAGGTAGATTGAAGGATGGAGAGGGGAGGCAGATATACTCTGTGGAAAGAGATAAATCTATTATATAATCTCTACAATATAGTGCCTATAGTAATTGCTGCAGTTAGTAATAATAATAATAGCTGCTGATTATATGATGATTTGAGGCTTTGATATGCAGATGATACCACCCTTATGGCAGAAAGTGAAGAACTAAAGAGCCTCTTGGCTGACTTTATTTTTTGGAGCTCCAAAATCACTGCAGATGGTGATTGCAGCCATGAAATTAAAAGACACTTACTCCTTGGAACAAAAGTTATGACCAGCCTAGACAGAATATTAAAAAGCAGAGAGAGACATTATTTTGCCAACAAAGGTCTGTCTAGTCAAGGCTATGGTTTTTCCAGTGGTCATGTATGGGTGTGAGAGTTGGACTGTAAAGAAAGCTAAGTGCAGAATTGATGCTTTTGAACTGTGGTGTTGGAGAAGACTCTTGAGAGTCCCTTGGACTGCAAGGAGATCCAACCAGTCCCTTCTGAAGGAGATCAGCCCTGAATATTCATTGGAAGGACTGATGTTGAAGCTGAAACTCCAATACTTTGGCCACCTCATGCAAAGAGTTGACTCACTGGAAAAGACCCTGATGCTGGGAGGGATTGGGGGCAGGAGGAGAAGGGCACAACAGAGGATGAGATGGTTGGATGGCATCACCGACTCAATGGACATGAATTTGGGTAAACTCTGGGAGATGGTGATGGACAGGGAGGCCTGGTGTGCTGCAGTCCATGGGGTCGCAAAGAGTCGGACACAACTGAGCGACTGAACTGAACTGAACTTAGGACTTCATGGGTGGCACTAGTGGTAAAGAACCTGCCTGCCGGAGATGTAAGAGACATGAGTTCGATCCCTGGGTCAGGAAGATCCCCTGGAGGAGGGCATGGCAACACACTTCAGTATTCTTGCCTGGAGAATTCCATGGACAGAGAAGCCTGGTGGGCTATAGTCCATAGGGTCCAAAGAGTCAGACATGACTGAAGCGACTGGGCATGCACACGTGTACATGTGATGATACACAGTTCACCTATGGCGTCCCATTTGGTCTCCATAACTACTGAAGGGAGATTCTTATTCCCATCTTACTTGTGGGGAGATAGCACTCCAGAGTTAGCTGTGAATTATTTACAGAACACAATTGGCTCTGTTGACAGCTATCACGATTAACTTACTTTCACCTATTCCCGTCTGCTCCCTATACTCCCTTTCCTTAAGGGTGTGGTCAGAGATCATGAGCCTTTCCTGTGTGTTAGAAGCTGATGATGTGAACTTGGGCAAACTTCTGGAGACAGTGAGAGACAGAGAGGCCTGGCATGCTGCAGTCATTGGGGTCACAGAGTCGGACACAATTAGGCGACTGAACAACAACCTATTCCATAATCATTCATTTGACAAACTATCCCATGATTACTTAGATGCTAGGCATAATGATAGTTTCTAGGGGAAGATAAAAAGCTACCATGGGCTTCCCTGGTAGCTTCCCTGCAATGCAGGAAACCCCAGTTCGATTCCTGGATTGGGAAGATACACTGGAGAAGGGATAGACTACCCACTCCAGTATTCCTGGGTTTCTCTCCTGGCTCAGGTGGTAAAGAATCAATGAAGGAGACCTGGGTTCTATCCCTAGGTCAGGAAGATCTCCTGGAGATGGGAACATCTACCCACTCTAGTATTCTGACCTGGAGAATTCCATGGACAGAGGAGCCTGGTGGGTTATAGTCTCAGTTCAGTTCAGTCGCTCAGTCGTGTCCAACTCTTTGTGACCTCATGAATTGCAGCACGCCTGGCCTCCCTGTCCCTCACCAACTCCTGGAGTTCACTCAGACTCATATCCGTCGAGTCAGTGATACCATCCAGCCATCTCATCCTCTGTCGTCCCCTTCTCCTCCTGCCCTCAATCCCTCCCACCATCAGAGTCTTTTTCAATGAGTCAGCTCTTCGCATGAGGTGGCCGAAGTACTGGAGTTGCAGCTTTAGCATCATTCCTTCCAAAGAAATCCCAGGGCTGATCTCCTTCAGAATGGACTGGTTGAATCTCCTTGCAGTCCAAGGGACTCTCAAGAGTCTTCTCCAACACTGCACTTCAAATGCATCAATTCTTCGGTGTTCAGCCTTCTTCACAGTCCAACTCTCACATCCATACATGACCACTGGAAAAACCATAGCCTTGACTAGACGGACCTTTGTTGGCAAAGTAATGTCTCTGCTTTTGAATATACTATCTAGGTTGGTCATAACTTTTCTTCCAAGGAGTAAGTTTCTTTTAATCTCATGGCTGCAGTCACCATCTGCAGTGATTTTGGAGCCCCCAAAAATAGTCTCCCACTGTTTCCACTGTTTCCCCATCTATTTCCCATGAAGTGATGGGACCATTATAAGTGATGGGTTATAGTCTATTGGGTCGCAAAGAGTGACTTCATTTTAATATAAAGATAATTGATTTTAAGGGACTCAAAATCTAATTGGGAAAGTCATAATTGTGAATAAATATTTTTGTGGAATGTGATAAGTGCCTGCTGCTGCTGCTGCTGCTAAGTCGCTTCAGTCGTGTCCGACCCTGTGGGACCCCATAGATGGCAGCCCACCAGGCTCCCCCATCCCTGGGATTCTCTAGGCAAGAATACTGGAGTGGGTTGCCATTTCCTTCGCCAATCCATGAAAGTGAAAAGTCAAAGTGAAGTCGCTCAGTCGTGTCTGACTCTTCACGACCCCATGGACTGCCTACAAACTGTCAAACAAGCAAGGAAGGTAGATGAACTAACTTTCTGAGAGAATAAGGCAGAAAAACATCAGATTCAATCTTTAGCAAGACTCTGGAGGATGAATAGATTTTGTTGTTTTGGTTTTCTTCCAGTTTTATTGAGATATAATTGACATAATATTTTTAAGTTTAGGATGTATAACATAATGACTTACCATATGTACATGTTGCAAAATGATTACCACAATAATTTAGTTAATCTCAATCATCTCACATAGTCACTTTTTTTTCTTATGACGAAAACTTTAAAGATCTACTCTTTCAGCAACTTTCAAATGTATAATACATTATTGTTACATATAGTCACCCTGCTGCTGCTGCTGCTAAGTCACTTCAGTCGTGTCTGACTCTATGTGACCCCATAGACGGCAGTTCACCAGGCTCCCCCCGTCCCTGTGATTCTCCAGGCAAGAACACTGGAGTGGGTTGCCATTTCCTTCTCCAATGCATGAAAGTGAAAAGTGAAAGGGAAGTCACTCAGTCGTGTCCGACTCTTCACGACCCCATGGACCACAGCCTACCAGGCTCCTCTGTCCATGGGATTTTCCAGGCAAGAGTACTAGAGTGGGGTGCCATCGCCTTCTCTGATAGTCACCCTATTGTACATTATATCCCCAGAACTTGTTTGTTGTATAACTAGAAATCTGTAGAATATGAGATTTTAGGAAGAGAAAAAGGGAAGGGAGGGCATGTCAGGAAGGGAAATGAGCCAAAGCCCAGAGCTGTGAACTGTGATGCCTGCTCATGAACAGGTGAGATGCTCAGTGTGTTACAAGTACAGAATACTTGAGAAGAGTGATAATAGATGAAATTGGAAGGCGAAAGCAGACCAGACAACCTCAACTGAGCAGTCTAGTTTTTAACTCTGTGTGAGATGAATATATTCAGAATGTACTTTCTTAAAAGGCAATAAGGTTTGTAAATAATAAACTTCACAGTTCCTTCTCTGGAGAAAGACCAAGTTGTCCCAGATCAGGTATGGATAGGATGTGGGCCTTGAAGTCAATGGTGGGGATTGTATGGGTACTGACTTTTCCTTGGTGGTTGCATGGAGAAAGGGGACAGCTCTTACAGACCCAGAAAAGGAACTCATGCCTTAAAATGAGCGCGCGTGCGCGCGCGCACACACACACACACACACACACACACACACACACAGAGTAAGCTAAACACCACACTCAGGGAACTACAACCCATAACCAGTATCAGGAGGGTCACTAGGTGGAGGTGGGAGCCAGGTTGACTAGATGACTAGTGAACCTGCATGCTCCTGAGATGGATCTCCCCTTTGGAACTTTTGTGCTGTCTGTCATCAGCACCATTTAAATAAGACGATAATAAAATAAAGGCTTCCCTGGTGATGCTAGTGGTAAAACACACACACACACACACACACACACACACACTTGCCAACGCAAAAGACATGAAGGACACAGGTTTGAGCCCTAGGTCAGAAAGATCCCCTGGAGGAGGGTATGGCAACCCATTCCAGTATTCTTGCCTGGAGAATCCCATGGACAGAGGAGCCTGGTGGGCTACAGTCCACGGGGTCACAAAATAGTCAGACACGACTGAAGCGACTTAGCATGCACATACACACGTAATAAAATAAACCCATACTTGGTTTTATTTTTCTCTGTATCACTTTATTTTCACTTTCAAGGCTTATCTGTGTCTGTGTGTATTTGTGTTTTAAAAAACAAAGCATTTCTTTACAAGGGATTTTTTGATACTTGGTAAATCTTTGATGAATTTGGTTGAAAATGTATTTTGCCAAAACAACAAAGCTGCAGAATTGTGGCAAACCGCGTTTCTGCCAGATCGTAAAGAATCTGCTTGCAATTCAGGAGACCTGGGTTTGATCCCTGGGTTGGGAAAATCCCCTGGAGGAGGGCATGGCTCCAATATTCTTGCCTGGAGAATCCCATTGTCAGAAGAGCCTGGCCAGCTATGTCCATAGGCTCGCAAAGAGTCGGGCACGACTGAGCGACTAAGCACAGCACACGTGGCATGTTTCAGCTTTAATTCCTCCTTCCATTCAGTGGAGGTCTTCCCTTTGACTAAACTTCCAACTTCTCTCCCTGCAGTATACAAGGCTCTGTCCAGCTGAGCCCAGTGTGTCCCTCTTCCCCTGGCCTTATTTTCTTTTCTTCAGACATGCCCAGTTCTTCCTGCCTTGTGCCTTCACACATGCTGCCTCCCCCTCCTCCACCACTGTGCATGACTGGCTCCTTCCTAACAGCCGGGCTCAGACCAAATGTCATCTACGCATAAAGGACCTACATGATCACCCTGTGTAGATATCCCACACCAATCAGTACCGTATCACCTGCTTTCATTTTCTTCTTACCACTTGGAACCGTCTGAAAATGTCTTATTTACGTCTTTATTTCTTTATTGTCCATATCCCCTACTAGAATATGGGTACCATCATCATCCCTGGATCCTCGTGTCTACCACAGAACCTGGCACATACTAACCATTAAAATAAATAAACAAGTAGATTAAAAAGCAAAATCAGTTTTAGGGTAACTTAAATTCTGCCCTACCCTGGCATTAGTATTAAAATGCTCCAGTTTCTATTGGCTTTGCTAGTAATGAAGGGAAATGGCCATCTGTTACTATACTTGCATCAAGTTATTTCAGTGTCCTCCATCCAAGATAGGTGTAACTTAGGAATCACTTTATTATCCTCAACCTCTTACCCTTCTGTCTACTGTATCCCATTCTCCATCTCATGTCCCCACTTTCCCCAGTTTATTCTATTTTTGTGCACAATAGGAGAGGAATTTACACTTATTATCTGGGCTAGTGACCTATCAAACTAGACACTATGCTCAGCATTTTAGATGCATGATCTCAATGCAGTTTACTTTAAACACCTTCCAAATTTTGTCAAGTCCTACAAATTTGCATTATACTCACCTTCAGGGTTACATCCAAAACAGTTATTGCCCAAACCTATGTCAAACGTTTTTCCCTATGTTTTCTTCAAGTAGTTTTATAATTCTTGATCTTCCCTCTAAAGCTTTAATCCATTTTGAGTTGATTTTGTACACAGAGTGAGATGAAGATACAATTTCATTTTTCTGCACATGGATCTCCAGTTTTCCCAATATTATTGATAAAAGAGACTATACATTCCAAATTGTGTGTTCTTGGTACCTTAGTGGAGATCAGTTGGCCATAAATGCCTGGATGTATTTTTGGGTCTTTTGTGGCTCAGTATGAATTTTAGGATTTTTTTCTATTTCTGTGACAAGCTGAAATGGAATTTT
This sequence comes from Neotragus moschatus, assembly GCA_006410615.1. NCBI lineage: Eukaryota > Metazoa > Chordata > Mammalia > Artiodactyla > Bovidae > Neotragus > Neotragus moschatus. The sequence goes on along the minus strand of SJYA01001931.1, from coordinate 165,936 downwards.
GATAAGAATTACGTTGAATATGTAGATAATTTTGAATACTATAGATATTTGAACAGTATTGATTCTTCCAATCTATGAACAGTGATACATTACCATTTATCTGTGGTAAATGCTATCTTCTTCAGTTTCTTTCATCAGTATCTTATGATTTTCAGTGTACAGATTTTTTTTACCTGCTTAGATAGATTTATTGCTAAGTATTTCATTCTTATATATTCCAGCACTAACATTCCAAGCTTATCTAATCCTCAAGCCATTGCCCAGTAATTTCTATCGTACAATGAGGAGCACTGATATCTCAGTAATTGGAGAGAGAAATGAAGTGAAATATTTTAGAGCCATCAGTAAAATTTCATTAGGAAATGGGACTGATTTCATGATTTGATGGCACCTGAGTAATGCCTCAATAAAATACATTTTTTAAAGGAAGAATGCAGATATGTTTACTTCTCAGAGTTGATGTCTAACATATGAGTATTAAGATGTTTTTGAGGACCTCTGAGGTTTATTCAGTCATTTCTTAATCTTCGCTATAAAACAAATCTTCTAGACTATGTATCTAAGCAATATTATACTCCCTTACACTATGCCTGGTGTGTTCAATCAATAAGTATTAGTAAAAATCAGTTGAAAAAATGGATTACATGAATTAATAAATTGATGAAAAGTTTCATGGAGGAATTAGAAGTTTTCTTTAAAATCTGTATACTGAAGTATATATTGTGCAAATGTTTATACCCATATAAAACACCGTCCATAGTTGGGGCATAAATGGTAAAGTCTAGGGTGTTTAAAAGCTATCAAAATAACATTAATTATGATGATAAGAAGAAAAAGAATTGCCTCCCTCAGAATTTTCTCTTTAGGCAACATTAAAGATGATCTCATCTCAAGATCCTGAGAAATCTCCATGGTTTTCTGTTTATAAAGGAAAGGTGATTGAATGGAAAAAGAATCTGCTTCTTACTTATGAATTCAGGGCTTACTGAGCCAGGGAAATCTGAACTGTCCTTTCCTCATCCAAATTCATATAAGGTGCTGAACTCTATGAGACAGTAGAAACCAGAAAAGGAGGCTTCATCTTTCTGGGCTATTAATTATTCATAGAATGTATTCTGCTAATGAAATGTCAACACGGGGTACTCATATTTTTCTGGTTGTGGATTCTGCCATGTCAGAGACACATTTGGAGTGGAGAGTGGGACAGTAAAAGAAATTATTGTTGATAAATCCCATGTTCATGCCAAAGAAAATCCCCTATTCATCACTGCAAAAAATAGGAGAGGGGATGGAAAAGAAACAGGGCATTAGTTGATGAAGTTCCTACTGAATTCCATTTGAAAAATGCAGTTCAACTTCAAACAAAACCCCCAAATCACATCTGATGCTGATTTTTTATTGTACAGGTTAACTCACTATGCTTTACCCAAACACTCTGAAACTCTACAGGTCTAAGGACATAACATTTGATGGTGCCACTGGACAGTGTACACGGATCACATAGTTTTAATTGCTGCAAATAGGATAATTATGTCTTCAGCAAATGGACACCCCTTTGAGGAAAGGAAATGTAGGGCAACTATATTGATACGTTGTCTCCTGGGGCTTTCTTGACACACCTGAAAAGGGTGCAATTCAGCTTGACATCTCTCAGCACTTCCTGGCCTTTATGGCTGAAGAAGCTCAAGTATGTTTCAGTTTTTAACAACTGTCAAGGGCTACCATAGATTCTGACCACCAATGTCTAACCCCCACTAGGGATTCAGCAATGACCAGCATTGTTCAAAAGTGCCTCTGATTCTTAGATCACCTTTGATCTCTCTTAGACCAATCCGCTCCTCAAATGTGTTCTTCCCTCTATTAAAAGACTGAGAGTGGACATTTATGTCCTCTCAATACAGTCCTGATTGGTGTCACAATGAATATTTTCTGACATGATTTTAGTGATCAAAAGATGACGACTTAATTCAAACTTTTTCCTCATTTTGTCTTAAACATACATTAACATTTTAAAATAGAATTTAAACAGGTGCCCAGTAACAGAATGACAAGCGTTAAGTGTGAAATCTGAAAGTTAGGAAACTGAACCACATATGGTCACCTTTCTTTTCCCCCTAACATCCGCCTGCGCTGGACTGTTAAGTTTCATCACTGTCAGGCCAGGCAGGACTTGTAAAACTGGGGATGTGGATATTCAAAGACAACCTTTGCTTGGTGCCTTTAATGATTTCTGTAATTAGTCATTTAAACAGATTGCCCTGTGATCCCAAACAGGGAATGCAGGGAGATGAGCTGAGAAAATCTTTTCCTGAAGGTACTTGAAAGCTAATTATGGAAAATGAGGTCTGTCTCTTTGCAGAGTTCTCTGGCTCCTATTTCCTTGGGTGGGGATGGCGCTGGAGAGCAACATTCTCCAAGAACCTATAAAATGTGTATGCCCAGGCGCAATTTTTTTTTTTTTTTTTTTGATACTAGAGTGCTAAAAACCTTTGTTGGCTGTCAAAATTTAACAGGTAAATATGTAAAATAGATGACCAGTGCAAGTTCAAGGCATTAAGCAGGGCATCCAAAGCTGGTGCTCTGGGACAACCCAGAGGGATGGGGTGGGGAAGGAGGTGGGAAGGGGTTTCAGGATGGGGAGACACCTGGACAACCATGGCTGACTCATGTCAATGCATGGCGAAAACCACCACAATGTTGTAAAATAATTAGCCTCTAATTAAAATTAATTAATTAAAAAAAATTTAACAGGTAAGTAAATGATCCAAATACAGCAATGAAAATTTAGAGACCAGCAGAAGGAAATGCACCTAGCAAGAGCAAGTCTCGACTCCATGAGAGAAAGAGACATCAAAAAACCAAGGAAGTGATGTTTCATAGCAACAGGGTACAAGGTCTGGTCGGAGGAGGGGTCCTGTGACTGCCTTCATGGAACTGGACAGTTAAACAGTGCTAATAAATTCACACAGAATGCCTCATTCAGCTTTTACTTCAAAGATAAAAACAGAAGTTTTCAGAGCATGTCAGAAAGGGATTTAACTATTTTAATGATTCCAGGACTCCCTTACTAGGTAACGCTCTTTCAGATAAGCCTTTATCTCAGCAAGCCTCAATCACTCCCTGTGAGAGAAAGGACTGTTTAATTCTCACCAATAATTTGGCCACTCTCTTGTGGAGGTGTGTTGATGACTCAAAACCTTTTAAAAGTTGGCATGATGTGAATCTCTGTGACACATACATACAGACTCACTTTGTACATAACAACAGTAACAGTTAAGATACTGAGTGCTAACTACCCACTATACACAAATCCAGCCTCTGAGTCCTTATGAAATTCTCATGCATCCCAATAGGGAGGTTTTACTGATCAGGAAACAAGGCCAGAGCATTTAAGTCACTAGCTGGAGGTCACGGAGCTAAGGAAGGGAAGGGCTAAGAAAATCGACAGAAGTGCTGTTCAAAGGATAAACGTTCTTTCCGTCATGTCCTTTAGCATTCCCATTTTCCTTCTGTAACCAAACATATGGAACACATACATTTCTTTTCTGGGCCCTGACCTCACCACAGAGCCCTAGATAAATCTTGACCGGATACTGGATAACAGTGAAGCATGGTATAAGGATGGAAGGTGGCAGTGGAGTTGGCTTGATTTTAGTATTCTGCAGAATAAAGCCTGTTGCTTTGAAAGACATGAAAGATCATTAATGTTTCAGTAGCCAGAGAAAATACCATGCCACAAAGAATTCTACTGCACTATTGCAGTCAGTTCAGTGGCCTGGAGGTCTAACCATGCCAGGGAGGGGGCCAGAGAGAGAGGGGTAGGCCTTGGGCATTGATGCCTGGCACATGAAATCCCTTGGTGGTAGCTGCTCTTTCATCTCAGATCCTTAAAAACCCCACTTCAGGTTGTCTTGACTTTAACACAAACACATCTACCATCCAGAATTTTCAATCCAGTTGACTAAAGAAGGAGAATTTCAGGAAGAGAGCAGAAATGGCTGGGAGCCATGAGGCGCTGCCTTTGGTTGACATACAAGTCCATCTCCCTTGGAGTGACCTGGCATTCGATGTATTTCTGACATCAAATTGAACATTAGCACAATTTCAGAGAAAAGCAGAGCAGACAGTGCCCCTAGAACTTGTGTGTTTGCCAGGTCGTCTGTCCGTTAGAGCTCCATCCGGTACAAAGTATGGAAAAGCAAAACCATACGGCAGCCCTTGAGATGGGAGACTGAGTTGGCATGAACCATTCCTTCTGTTTCGAGAGCCAGCTGAGGCAAAAGCCACTAGGAACCACCGGAACCTCTCGTTCTGGTTGCCTAAGCTTGTTTCCCGAGGTGGGGGATATGCCTGGCCGTCTCCGTGGAGCAGGGTGAGCCCTTAGCAGAATGCTAAGTAGGTCTTTTGGCGGTGTGGATTGATTTGCAGAGATGGCACACGTGTGACCTCCTCAGTCAAAGTCAATGTTTCCTTGGCCCTCAGAATTTCAGAAAAACACAAACGTAAATAAAAAATAATGACAAGGCCCCAGAGTCATTGCCTCAGCAATTATTAATGCCTGCCAGGTTTCCAGCACCCTGCTAGACACTGACAATGTCAGAAAAACCATCAAAAGCAGAACTCCTGTTCTCTTCAATGTTAATAATGATAAAGCACCAAAAATTACATTTTTAAACATCACAGAGTTGATCGTTTTCTTTGCCACATATATTCTGCTTTTCAAATTAAAAACTAGCAGGAAAACACAAGCATGATTTACTCATAGCTTTCTCTGTCTAGAAGACCTTTTTCTTCATCTGCCTGGAGAACCTTCCTATATCATTCAAACTCCAGTGTGGCTGTCAGCTTAATGACGTGAAGTCTCAGTCACAAAGCCCACAATCCTCGCCACTCTGTGCTCCCTTCCTACCCCATCCACATGGTCACAACTTTAGATATCATTGAAGGTCCCTGGGTCTGTGTCTGAATCCCCCACTTAGTGACCTCCTTTGGCTGAGGCTCTTCTAGACTCTGTCTGTTCTTTAGAATCATCTCTGGGTATGTTAAAACATACAGAAGTTCAAGTTCCAAACCAGACCCATTGAGGCCTGCACATCTTTCCTTTATGATACTCTCTACAGGTAAAAGACATGCAGAGAATAATAGCAGAATACAAATCAAAGTTCCACATCCTTAAAATCTGAAGCAGGACCCAGTAACCCAGTGATTCACAGTGCCTCCTGGTTTAGAACACAGCGCTCCAGCTGGAAACTGAAGTGAGACATCCCTTTCCTTTCCACTGCTTGAATCTGAATCTTGAAACCAGCACATTCAGTTCTCCCTGGGCAAAGACGGAGTGGGCGGGGAGGAGAGATGGATGGCCAGATTTGCACAGAAGGCCTTGGCCTGACTCACCTACTCAGCTCTCTGCTCAGAGGGGTTGGAAAAGGAGGAAAAAAAAAAAAGAAAAAAAGAAAGGAGAGAAGCATGACTGGTCTGGAATAAGGAGACACTTTTGTCTGGGTTTATCTACCAAGAAAGCAAGGAGAGAAAAAATGAGATTGTGTGTCTGTGACTGGAGACACAGGAACCCTGTCTAGGAGGAAACCACAGCCCAAAGAATGTTCTCGCCTCAGACGAGTCATGTTAAATACTCCTGTCCCCTTGTTGGAGAGGCTGGANAGACACTTTTGTCTGGGTTTATCTACCAAGAAAGCAAGGAGAGAAAAAATGAGATTGTGTGTCTGTGACTGGAGACACAGGAACCCTGTCTAGGAGGAAACCACAGCCCAAAGAATGTTCTCGCCTCAGACGAGTCATGTTAAATACTCCTGTCCCCTTGTTGGAGAGGCTGGAACATGCACAGAAGTGGACCTGGCATGTAAGGAGCAGCCTCAGATTACTTCCTCTTATCCCGCTGACTTCTGGTCAAAAGGCACTTTTAGCAGTGCCTAAAAGGTGCCACTTCTGAGTCATCCTGAGTCCCAAGACCTCCATGCCCCAATCAACTGCCATTTTCCCTTTTAGTCTGTGTGTGTGTGTGTGTGTATGTGTGTGTGTGTGTGTTGGACAGTGCTTGCAGTAATTAGTGCGTAGAGCCCAGGGTTGCTGTTCAACCTCCTATGATGCATAAGAATAACTTTCTGCCATTGTGTTGTAACAGTCCATCCACAAAGAATGATCCAACCCCAAATAATGATTCCACTATGGTTGAGAAACTCTGGATTGAAAAGAATATCTATGGAACACTCAGTTTTTACCACACAAAGAACTTTGTTGTTTACATTTTCACCCCACATAGTTCTAAAAGAAACCCACTGATGAAAATATAATCTCCATTTTCAGATGAGGGATCTGAAGCTCAGAGAAATGGAATGGCAGTGGAAGGGACCGACCAGATTTCTCATTCCTTCTAACATTCATTCCTTACCACAGAGTCCCCTGATTCCACCACCTCACTTCTCTGTCCCTCTCATGTCCCACGTCACTGGCATGACTCAGGGTCTCCAGGATCAAGGTTGGCCTACAACCACTTCCAGTCCTTTAGGCTTCCTCTTTGTTTAGCAGACTCCTACGTGGACATAGTACTCATGCCTCCTAAGACAGGATGTATTTCAGAAGCACCTGTCAGGCCTTTACTTTTAAACAGCAGTTTGTTCATCTCATTCCTCTGAGGAACATAGGCTCCTCTTTTGCAGGTACTTCTGAAATAATGACTGATTGTCAACGCAGATTACTTGATCATAAAGAAACAGCACCCTCCCCCCGCACCCTGCCACCCAAAATAAAGCAAAAGTCCTCAAAGAGAAAGCATAGATGGGATTTTGGTCAAAATAGATCTGGTTTCAGCTACTTTTTTACTTGGACTTGCTTTTTTGTCCTGTCTTTTTTTAAAACTCTTTTAGCCATGCCATGTGGCATGTGGGATCTTAGTTCCCTGCTCAGGGATTGAACCCTTGCCCCCTACATTGGGAGCACAAAGTCTTAACCACTGGACCACCAGAAAGTCCCTCTCCAGCTTCTGGTCCTTGAACTCACTCTTAGTACACTCTAGCCACAAGGACCTTCCCCAATTCCTCAAATGCACCCACTTCTTTTCTTCAGGGTGTCCCCTCATTCTCTTGCTCCTTCTGGAATGTGTTTCCTTCTACAGTGCATTTGGCTATCACCTACCTCTTCATTCAAGTCTCAACTTAGATGCCATTTCTTCAGAGACGCCCTCCATTGACCTTCCCCAACCTCAATCAGCCCCTCTTCTTTCATATCACTTGCTGCTATTTGTAGTATATTCTTGGTGGTGTTTATTAATATAACGTCTGTCTCTTCCCAAAGGGGAAAGAGTTCTGTGAGGGCAAAGAGCATGTCAGCTTGGTTTACCAATGCTCTGCCCATAGCCTGTGTTGAAAAAGATTTTTAAATGAAAGAATAAATGACATTGGTTGATTCACTTAACCTTTATGGCTTTATCTATACAATGATCGTATTAATTTCCACTTCGTAAAAGTCATTAGAATGAAGTAAGGGGACATATCTAAAGAACCATGCACGAATATTTGTGTGCTCGGGCATGTTCGGCCCTTGCAATCCCATGGACTGTAGCCTGCTAAGCTCTTCTGTCCATGGGATTCTTTAGGCAAGAATACTGGACCTCCAGATTCACTTTTACCCCTGACTCGGCTCTCCTTACTTTTGCTTTTCATGTTTTGGAAAAAATTTTGTGACTCTTTCCTTGCCACTGATTCCTGGTAAGACTCCTTCCTGAGTTCAGCTTTGCCCGCTTAGCCTCAGGATGTGTTACTGAAGGGAGGTGAGCTCTGTATTATCTGTGGTTACAAACAGCTGTTATTTCAGTCCCAGTCAGGACTAATCTATACATACATTTCTAGAATGAACACAGCTCCCGGTGGGTGGAGAATCCAGTTGACTGATGAATCTAAGCACGTTTTCATTTGTGGGGGATGGAGCTACAGTGTGCATCATACTGTATCATGAGCTTCTCAGACGTCTTCTGTTGGTTTCTTAGATACTGTGGAGCATCACGCAGTGGCCTGTCTAACCTGGGGAGCTGGCAGAGCAACGGGCTAGTCCTGAGGGTCTTCGCATAAAAGGCAGGCAGGATCCTGGATGGCTGGCAGCTCCATCTGAATAGTGAGTGAGTGGGCAGGAAAGCGACTGCTGAGGACCTTTGCAATTTCTCTCCGAACCACCTGGCTCTCCCGGCTGGCTGCTGTTGATAAAGAACTGAGAGAGATTGGCACTGTTTGCACACACAGGGGCGACGGCTCATCTCCGGCTGCTGCTGGGGTAGGGCACAGGCAGTGCAGTCAGAAGGTGCCACGATGGCTCTGACAATCAGCTGCACTTACACAGACACAAAGCGCCCTGTACTATGGGAACTTCCTGCCCAGTCCTCTCTGGGGTCTGGCGTCCCTAGGGGCTGAGTGTGAGAGAGGAGATAAGCCAAGAAAAAGCCAAGTCAGAACTACTGTTTCTTATGCAGCCCTGCTCACTGGCTCCCTGGGTTCTCTGAGTTTTCACCCTTATATATAATCACAATTTATCTCAAGGATGGTGACAAGAGCCAGGAAACATTTAGAGCAGCAGCCCTCTCTGCTGTCTTTTTCTCTTTTCCCAAAAGGTATCAGGAGGCTGTGAAGTTCCCTCCATAGTAACCTGAGTGTTTACTAGATCCTTCCATTTGCAGTGAAATATTGGTGTAGGGGAGGCTGTAAATTCCCTGCAGCCTGATCCAAGCCTCTCAGCTGAGATGAGGATGTCTGAGAAAGCACAGTCCTCCAATGACTCTTCCTGTATCCTGCCTCTAAGTAACTTCATGAGTTATTTCTCAGCAGCTTAATATATCATTCTTGGTCTGAGCTGTCTCCCGAGCCATTGCCCATTTTCTCAGCCCTGGGATGTATCATGAGCAAAATCACCTTCTACTTGACAAAGTAGTTTTTTAGGGTAAACCTCACATCCTGAGAGTTATCTCACATGGTTACAGAATTGCTAACCATCCAGTAAAGGAACCACCATTAATTCTGACTAGTATATCTTTTACCTTTTTGGAATCTTAAGGATGGGACCTGTGTCTCCTTCACCTTTCTCTCTTTGATGCTAGGGTAAAACATCTCACACTCCAAAGATAATCAGTGAAGTTTTCTTGTTAAATTCATTCCACTCCTTTAACCAATAGGACATCGAGTCTAACAGAATTTAAGGCCTTGAAGCTTGGGTGGCATTTTATCCTTTTGTTCTACTCTCTAAACCTCTACCTTAGACCTCCAGGGTAGACATAAGTAGCACTGTTGCCATGACGACATTGGCACGGGGAAGGGGGTTTCAAAGGCCCTTGGTCACACAAGACACATTGCAATTGTTTTGGCATGCAACAGACACTCAGGGCTGCTCTACCAAGAGGAGGGAAATTACTGACATTATAGGATAAGACTGAATTTTTGTCCAGGATGTTTACAAACTCACTGACCTGCAGCAACGTGAACAGAGAATCAGTTGGTTCACTGTTAGTGACCAGATATGCAAACTGTGCACAGATACCACCCCATCCACTGCTGAGATGAGCTCTTTCCCACCATTGTACCTCAGGTACTTTGGCACATCTGCCAAGAGGAGAGAGCAGGAGGCCGGGGTTAGTAGGTTATCTCATGAACTATGGCTCAGTGCAAAGATTAATTGGGGCTGCAAAGTCCTTACTAAAATACTACCTTGCCCTCTCCATCTATGGTTTCTCTTTTCAAATGTTTACAAAAGCAGACTCACCTGTTTCAAAGGTTTTGCCATCAGCCACAGGTTCACAAAGAGCATTTGCAAATTTTCCTCTGCAGCCATCAAGACAGTCATCACCCTTCACTTCCAGACTATTATTTTCCCCAATTACATTTGTAATTATCTGTAAAGCAAAGTGAAATCCCATGGGATTTGGTACTGAATGATCTTGGATTGGCATTCTGACTACAAATATTGTGAATTTTACCCAGCACTTGGAGCTTCTCTAATCCTCAGAATATTTGTAGTAAAATAGGTATAATAAAAGCAATATGTAGTTGACAGAGTCCTTTGGGGACTCTGAAAACATCTCAGAAAACATCTGTCCTTTGTAAACTCTAATGCTATACAATTGTTAGTTATCTAACCCGTCCCTTAGCGAGCTATGATAATAGGAGGTCCTAATGTTATAAGACCATCTCATCATTCTGTCTGTACAATTTCTATTATTTTAAGTATGGTAGTAAGGGTTTGCTATTCAAGCCACAGAATGTAGTAGTTTGACTGTCATTGTTTCTAGAGGAATAGTGTGGGACATATATGAAGGCGGGGAGTTTGGCAGCCAGTCAGCTATGCTTTGGGGCTGAAGGAACTGGAGTGTCTCTACTTGGATATGGGGAAGGTGAAGGGAAGTAGAATCACCGTTTTCAAACATTGCAAGGATTGTCACATAGATGATAGGATTTGAAACTATAAGGACATTTGCTTTGGCTGGCTACAGAGAGAAAAACCAAGTCAATGGTTGGTTAAAATCATAAAAGGTATCAGGTTGATATACGAATTTTTAAAAAATCAACTCAGTTAGCACCACAGTGGTAAAGCCATTTGACGTGATAGATAAATCTCTGTCAACTAAAGATGATCCAAAGAGGATTCTGTAGAAAAATTTTCTAAGGATGAACACTTTTTAGCTTCCACTTCCATTATATAGCTACAACACAAACACCTCGTGTGTTGGTTGTAAATAAATATGCCTTGGCTCCATTAAAATTCTCCTAAAGAAAACATCTCTGGATGAGGCTCTGAAATCTATATGCTTTCAGAGTGGCTCTTGACCTTGGATGCACATTTGTGTAGAGATTTAAGAAATCCCAATGACCAGGTTACACCCAAGACCAACTAAATCAGATTTTCTGGGGATAAGACCAGCATCAGTATTTTGTTAACTCATTTGTTGATTCTAACAGAGCCAAAGTAGAGAACCATTGCGCCAGTATTTACAGGCTACTGGGAAACCCTACTTTGAAGTGGTTCTCAAACTTGCCTACATGTTAAAAAAAAAAGAAAAAAAAAGCTAGCTTCTATTAAATCTGTCAAGATCTATCAAGATCTATCAAGAGATCTATCAAGATCTCTGGGTCTAGGGCCTGGGGATAAATATTTTTCAAAAGCTTCTTGATGATTGTAATGAGCTGCCAGTTTAGAACCACTTTCTTAAAGGGAATAGGAAATCCTTAACCCTTCTTTTACAGGATTTAAGAAACTTGCTCATTCCCTTGTGAAAATTCCCTTGTGAAAATTCCAAGGGATTCCCTCCTTGGAGCTAACTTAAAATTCAGTACAGTTTGAGTTTCGTTTTATCCCATTTTATATCTTTTCATAGGACAAACAGCTGGTCAACATGACTTCTTACTCTATGAGCTCCACAAAGCTCGGGGTACTAGAAACAAAGAAATTCTTGTCTCAGATTAGCCATAGAAAGTGCATATAGTCATGCGTGAAAATGTTACACAATAATAAAATAATTAATAATATTAGCACCTTTATTGAAAACCTACTATAGGTCAAGTTTTGCACTAAGCACTTTCTAGTAATGATCTTATTTAATAGTTATAAAACTTTAAGATCTAATCAGTGTTACAACTGTTTGACTGGAGAAGAAATTGGGAGTCAGGCAGTTAAGAAGAATTTGTAAGGCCATATGGGTAAGTGGGATGCCAGACTCTAAGATCCCTCCTCTGGGTGTGAAGTATTATGTAAACATTCAGTTCAGTTCAGTCTCTCAGTCATGTCCAACTCTTTGTGACCCCATGAATCGCAGCACGCCAGGCCNCTATATCAGCTGATTTTCACTAATAATGCTTATTTACTTATTTATTTGAAAGTGAAAGTGTTAGTTGCTCTGTCCAACTATTTGAGACTCTTTGCAACCCCATAGACTGTAGCCCACCTGGCTCTTCTGTCCACAGAATTCTCCAGGCAAGAATTCCGGAGTAGGTTGCCATTCTCTTCTCCAGGTGATCTTCCTGACCCAGGGATTGAACCTGGATCTCCTACATTATAGGCAGATTCTTTACTATCTGAGCCATAGTTCAGTTCAGTTCAGTAGCTCAGTTGTGTCCGACTCTTTGCGACCCCATGAATTGCAGCACTCCAGGCCTCCCTGTCCATCACCAACTCCCGGAGTTCACTCAGACTCACGCCCATCAAGTCAGTGATGCCATCCAGCCATCTCATCCTCTGTTGTCCCCTTCTCCTCCTGCCCCCAATCCCTCCCAGCATCAGAGTCTTTTCCAATGAGTCAACTCTGCATGAGGTGGCCAAAGTACTGGAGTTTCAGCTTTAGCATCATTCCTTCCAAACCACAAGGGAAGACCATTTATTTACTTTTTAATACTTCCTATTTTCCCAAGAGTTTTTAAAATGAGGAGTCAATTTTGAAATTTATTCAGTAACTTTCTGATAAAGTTCTAAAGTTCATTTTCTAAAATGTTTAGTAATCCAAATATTATTCATTATTTCTCTTAGCATTATGTGATATTCTGTGGGATTCAGAAATTTTCACTTCATAGACACATTAAAAGTTTAACTAGGAGACCATGTGGATCACATTTGACTTTTAATACACATAGCTGGACTCAGACTACAGAATGAGTTGGAACTGGGGAAGAATGGAGCAGAGAAATCCATTGATAATCTTTTAAACTGTCAATATGGAAAAATATGTAGCCTAGAAGCAAAAAATAACAACAGAAGTAAAGAGGAGGGACGTTGAGACATGTTTGAGACTAAAAACTGGACAACTAGAGATAGGAACTGAAAGTATGAACAAGACAACCATATAGGTATCTATTTTTGGCATCTGGGGGAATGGTAATGATACATATCAGGGCATTGGGGTAGATTATTATATTCTAAATCCAGTTTTGACATGTTATCTTGAAGGTGGAGGTGAGACTTTCATTTGTGTATATCATCTACAACTCTGGATAGATTTCTCTGAAGACTGGTGATAAAGCTACAGATGAAGATGTGTCCATGTTGGTACTAGAAGGCACAAGAAGGGAGACCATTATGGGTGCTGATTAAGTGATTCAGCAAACAGTTTGGATCCTAGGTTCTTTCTAACCTTTTGCTCTCATTGTATATAGACTTTAAATGTTTTTCACTTTGGCATGACGTTAGCATCAAATGCAGGGGAAAAGGATCAGGAAAGTCCTTCTGCACATGAAGATGTGTCCTTTGGTTTGAGAAAGGCAGACCTCAGAAACTGACTTTGGTTTATATCTCATTGAATAATTCTGGACTACATATCTACCTTACAACACTCCATAACTAAGGAANATTATTTCTCTTAGCATTATGTGATATTCTGTGGGATTCAGGAAATTTTGCTTCATAGACACTTTAAAAGTTTAACTAGGAGACCATGTGGATCATATTTGACTTTCAATACACATAGATGGAATCAGACTACAGAATGAGTTGGAATTGGGGAAGAATGGAACAGAGAAATCCATTGATAGTCTTTTAAACTGACAATATGGAAAAATATGTAGCCTAGAAGCAAAAAATAATAACAACAGAAGAAAAGAGGAGGGACGTGAATTGAGAAATGTTTGAGACTAAAAACTGGACAACTAGAGATAGAAACTGAAAGTATGGACAAGACAACCATATAGGTATCTATTTTTGGCATCTAGGGGAATGGTAATGATACATATCAGGGCATTGGGGTGGATTATTATATTCTAAATCCAGTTTTGACACGTTATCTTGAAGGTGGAGGTGAGACTTCCATTTGTGTATATCATCTACAACTCTGGATAGATTTCTCTGAAGACTGGTGATAAAGCTACAGATACAGATGTGACCATGTTGGTANTATATATATATATATATGGGTTTCCCTTGTAGCTCAGCTGGTAAAGAATCCACCTATAATGCAGGAGACCCTGCTTCAATTTCTGGGTTAGGAAGATCCCCTGGAGAACAGATAGGCTACTCACTCCAGTATTCTTGGGGTTCCCTGGTGGCTTAGACAGTAAAGAATCGGCCTGCCATGCGGGAGACCTGGGTTTGATTCCTGGGTTGGGAAGATCCTCTGGAGGAGGGCACGGAAACCCTCTTCAGTATTCTTGCCTGGAGAATTCCATGGACAGAGGAGCCTGGCAGGCTACAGTCCATGGGGTTGCAAAGAGTCAGACATGACTGAGCAACTAAGCACATAGCACACAGCACACACACACATATATATATTCAAATTTTATCAAGTACAAGTATTATTTTATGCTAACCTAATTTGAAAACCTAATTTAAAAATAAGTATATTTCATGTAGGAGTTACCTGCCTACTGATAGGCATTTCAATAATCAGCTACACTTTTCCTTACATAAAAAGAAGATAATCACGAGAGAAGAGCTGCACCGAGAGAGAGCACTGAATATAGCCACCCTATATCGTAGATGCATCTGTGTCTTTTCTGCTTCTGTAAAAGCAGCAACAGCTGCAGCTCGGCACTCAGCCCACAGGACAGGAGGTGGAATCATCTGGGACCTAAACAAATACACTGTCCCCTGCCAAGCGAGGGTGTTCACTTGTCACACGAGGACTTTCGAGTCCATTTCCTGTTTCACGGTGGCAGTAGCATCAACATCTTGTTAAAAATCAGATTTCTCAGGCCCCATCCCATCCAGGTCTACTGTCTCAGGAACTGTCCGCTGGGCCTCACAGTCTGTTTTAACAGACCCTCCAAGTGGTTCTGATGCCACTAATGTCTGAGAACTGCTGGCCTAGTCTAACAAGTATTTTACCTTTTCAGTATCACAGTAGTTACAATGCTGCCCAAGAGACAGAGTTACACAATCTTTCTTAGGTAATTTCCATGTATTTCGGAATAAACGTATAATTTTGCTGTTTCTCCCTCACTGTTTATCTCTAGTATTTGTACATATTGCTTTTATACTATGCCATATGATATGATAGTTGCTAGAGAAGAAATAGAAGCCAATTCTTTTTTATTTATTCCCGTATGAATAAAACTCATAGTACTTGGATTCATAAAAATTCCTTATAAGTTTACATTTTCCTTATAATGCAGGCTCACAGTGAGCATGCCTTGAGCTCATTTCCTTTTTGTGGTTATAGGGAAGAGAAAACACACATGCTGGAAATAATATGAAAATCAGTCCTACCTTCCATGAGTAAGATGTAGAAGTCCTTTAAGATAGTGACAGTGCTGGCCAAAACTAGGCCAGAAAAGACGAATGTGCAGATCAGGTCTGCTATCTTATACTCTGGCTAGAAAAAAAAGGAATTTCAGTTCTTTGAATCCAGGCCTCCCCTGCAGAAAGTCTGATTGATAAAATAAGTAAATCCCCCACACTTCCTTCCTTTCCTGTCACCCGTTCACCCTCCTGACACTTACCATCCAAATCAGAGACAAGACCGCCTAATCTTTCTAAGCTTTCAACTCTCAATGACTAAAGAAAGGGAGACCATAGGACATGTTCTCCCTACAATTTAAGAAGTAAGGAGAGGGATTTTCCCAGTGGCTACCTTCCAGTGTTGGGGACTAAGGTTTGATCCCTGGTCAGGTAACTAAGATCCCACATGCCATGGAGTAACTAAGCCCACACAGTGCAACTACAGAAAGCCTGCTCACTGCAATGAAAAGCCAGTGCTGCCAAATTTTTTAAATTAATTAATTTTAATTGGAGGCTAATTACTTTGCAATATTGTGGTGGTTTTTGCCATACACCAACATGAATCAGCCTCAGGTATACATGTGGCCCCCCATCCTGAACCTTCCTCCCTCCTCCCTCCCCACCCCATCCCTCTGGGTTGGCCCAGTGCACTGACTTTGAGTGCCCAGCTTCATGCATGGAACTTGCACTCTATTTTACATATGGTTAGATACATGTTTCAGCGCCATTCTTTCAGATCAGGAAAAGCTAGGGCTGCTAGGTTTTTTGTTTTTTTTTTTTTTTTAATGAGGATAAAAAAGAAGTAAGAGGAGAGATATCCTTGAGTGCTCCCTCAAAAGGCCTTATTTAATGTCTCTCA
Source organism: Neotragus moschatus (assembly GCA_006410615.1). Lineage (NCBI taxonomy): Eukaryota > Metazoa > Chordata > Mammalia > Artiodactyla > Bovidae > Neotragus > Neotragus moschatus. The sequence goes on along the minus strand of SJYA01001931.1, from coordinate 149,885 downwards.
AATTAATGGAAGTAGAGAGGATGGTTGAAAATATGAACTCATGGGCACAGTATTCAGTGACTTTTCAGCCTTAATTATGATAAGAAAGGGAGTCATCTGCTCACAGGTTGCATGTGACCAAGGTACAGCCAGAGCTTAGTCTTGGCAGATGGGGTCAGTTTATATCTTTCTCTCTTAAGTATGTTACAGACTCAAGGTAGGCATCTTTGATACAGTCCAAAAAGTATACACTGAGGCCTTATTCTCAAGCTCTCTCACCACTGGAGCCCTTGGCCTCAGGGTGAAACATTTGCTATTCCGCCCTTGATGAAGTTCTGTGCCACAGAAAACTTTGTGCCTCATTACTTCTAAGAAACTCGGCCAGGGTGACCTTGATAAGAGCACTCTCAAACTCTACTTACCTGTACAATTTGAACAATTTTGCCTTAAAGCTTTCAGTGAGGATTTACTCAATTGAAGTCAGACATGTCTTTGTAATTTTTCTTTACACGTTTTAGTTTTCTAGTAAAACAATAGAGGCCCTCACTGTTTATCTCTAGTATTTGTACATATTGCTTTTATACTATGCCATATGATATGATAGTTGCTAGAGAAGAAATAGAAACCAATTCTTTTTTATTTATTCCCATATGAATAAAACTCATAGTACTTGGATTCATAAAAATTCCTTATAAGTTTACATTTTCCTTATAATGCAGGCTCACAGTGAGCATGCCTTGAGCTCATTTCCTTTTTGTGGTTATAGGGAAGAGAAAACACACATGCTGGAAATAATATGAAAATGGACAATCATGATGCAAACGGACAGAGATAAATGCCCCTCTCCTCCATTACCTGCCTGCCTGCACCTCTGCCCTCACCCACCTCTTTTAGTTCTTGTTATTACCAAACAGAGAGCTATATTGAATATTTGTGTAGGGTCAGAGGCTCACCCAGATCTACTCCAGGTTTCCATTAACACAGTTCTTTTGGGAAAGAAGTTCTTTCCCTCCCATTGTGGAAGAGTCAGTCAACGGCTCTACCCTCCCCAGCCAAGCGAAAGATACAAGACCCAATCTACATCAGTTGGGTTCCATTTCCCAGAGTGACAAGAAGAGGGGAGAAGTTAGCTGAATCACATTCATCTCAGGCTTCCCAAGTGGCTCAGTAGTAAAGAATTCACCTGCAAATGCAGGAGACGCGGATTTGATCCCTGGGTTGGAAAGATTCACTGGAGGAGGAAATGGCAAACCCACTCTAGTATTCTTGCCTGGAAAATCCTATGGACTAAGGAGTCTGGTGGGCTATAGTTCATAAAGTTGCAAAGAGTTGGACACCACTGAGTGACTGAGCATGAATGCACATATGTACTCTCACTTCAGCATGGTGCCTGGGACAGAAATTGGATAGTTTCTGAATACCAAAATTTTCCCTTATTTCTACCTTGCTTTCTTAGAGGAGTACCTCTAATAAATTTCAATCAGTGAATCTATGTTTTGCTTAAGTGAGCTAGAGACCTTTTCTGTTGCTTATAACCAAGAACCCTAAGTTTTTCATGGTCCTATTGCTGTCCACCTTAACCCCAGGACAAAAGAATTGCTTTCTTAAAAGACTGGCAGCTGTATAGTTAAAGACATTGCTCTTATGAATTTGGAAAATCTAAGGTTTCAAGCTTTGAATGTTTGTTTACACCTTATAAAGTAATTCGTGTAGGCAAATCAGCAGTCCACCCCCATTTAAAGCAGTAATGGAGGGCCAGATCATGTACCACCTAATCTATAAAGTCACTGGAACTTAAAGTAGATAATAAGTGCACTGGCTAACACACTGATGCTCTGAAATAGATCTCCAAGGGCGTGTACGAAAGCAGCTCTGACACTGGCATTGGCTTGCACTTCTTTGTGATTGTGGGCAGGGTGTTTCTGGTGTAAAATCACACTTAGTCTGAAAGAAAAAACAATGTCCTTGGCACACATGAGATTAACCCTCAAAAATCTTTGCAGTATCATTTTGATGACAGCCTGTGTCATCCAAAATGGCAATGGATTGAAACATTGCTGCTTTATAATGGACTATTTTGGAGTAATTTTGAACACAGGGGTGTCAGAGAATTTTAAAATTTTCACATAAGGACAGACATTGAAGACTCACATCAGTTTTCTCTTTCTAATTAATACTGTGCTGCACTTAGTTGCTCAGTAATGTCCAACTCTTTGTGACTCCATGGACTGAAGCCCGCCAGGCTCCTCTGTCCATGGGGATTCTCCAGACAAGAATACTGGAGTGGGTTGCCATGTCCTCCTGGAGATCTTTCCAACTCAAGGATCGAACCCAGGTCTCACGCATTGCAGACAGATTCTTTACCATCTGAGCCCCCAGGGAAGCCCAGGAATACTGGAGTGGGTAGCGTATCCCTTCTCCAGGGATCTTCTGACCCAGGAATCAAACCAGGGTCTACTGCGTTGCAGGCAGATTCTTTACCAGCTGAGCTACCAGAGAAGCCCAGTTAATGCTACTGTGTTTCATTTTAAAACTACAGAGTAACATCTGTTAGGTAAATACCAAGTATTTGACAATGAGGAAGGGAAATATCATTTATCAAGTGTCTACCAAGCTAGACTTAAAGCTGAGCTTTGGTGGAGCTTAATTAAATGTGCTGGTTTCAAATGCAAAAAGCGATACAACAAAATAAGCAATGAATTTCATCAAGGTTGAATTTTTCAAACTTTTATTTTACTTGATTTTATTCATTTCCACTAGAACTTGAAATGTGAATAATTCCCTTAATGGCCAATGATGAGAGTAATGTGCTTGTGTAAATATGTAGCTATTTATCAAAACTGCAATATATTCATGTATATAAATGTTTTATGTGTGTATAACATATTGCAAAATTTAACATCTCTAATCCAATTCCAAGAGATTAGTAGTGGGCCCTATAAATTATGTACCCAATTCTGTTTATCTATAACTTTAGGAGTAATATCTCTTATGTTTTGCCTAGAAACAGTTTCTGAGCATTTTGGAACAAAGGTGTAAAAAAATAATTTTTCAGTGCCACATACCCCAGTCTGTTTGCAGGTAAAATGTCTGTAAAATCTCAGAGTGACTTCTATTCATCAAGATTTTATCATTACATAATCAAAGGTTTTATATTGTGTTTGAGCAGAAATTCACCTTCTATTAGAAGCTACCATTTAAAGTTCTTCAGACAGCCATGTATGCCTGGCAGTTTCTAGGCCTGCCATGTATGCTCATCCCATTGTCATTCATTCTTTTACTCATTTTATATTAAAAAATTTTTATTTAGGGATTTTATATGCCAGAAACTGTTAAATACTTGGAGCGTAACAGTGGAAACAGACATGGCCTCTCCCCATTATAACTTTAAGCATGATGGAGATGGCAGAGATTCTAAAAAGACACACATAAATGGAAAATTCTAATTAAACTGAGCCTATTAAGAACTAGTGCTACAGATAGTACAACAAGGGAGTCTGATTTAGTTAGACAGACAAAGCAATTGAGTTGGGTTTGAAAGGTTATACTATAGTTAGATGGGCTAGGAGAGGAGGAAATGTTTCAGGCAGAGAAAACTTAGCCTTAAGGCTCTATCAATAACCTTCATCCTAGAATCCCTTAGCAACTTCTGTTAGGACTTTCTGCCCTGATTTTGGGCTCCCAAGGAATAGATTTATTCCCAAATTATGGTTCAGATATATCTGTAGTCAGACAGTAAAGCATCTAGCACTTGAAATCTGTAACCCCAGTTCTCTAAGTAAACATTTTAGTCACTCAGTATGTTTATCCATAAAAATTACCTCCTTGTGCAGGGAAGTCAATGCTTTTCAATTCCCTGTTCTTTGTAAGTATGAAACTCACCTGCAATATTAGGCTCAGAGTTTGAAAGCAGTTGCAGTAAAAAGAAAATGTGGATGGTATCTATTCAGAAAGTCAGCCTCAGTCATCAAGGTGCCAGATTTATGCAGTAGTTAACTGGGTACATCTTCATCCTTAGGCAGCATGGACACAGCCTATATGACAACGACTCTTGGGAAATTATTAATATTTTTATTGTTACTGCTGTTCTGGGGACATATTGTTCTTCTTAGGCAAAGATGAGTTCAGTCAGCAGGACATGTGGCCTGGCTTATTTGTCTCCTAGGAGTGATAGACTTGTATTGATCTCTCCATACTTTTTCTCCCACTGCCAATGTGAAATGCATTTCCAAGTTAACTGGGTGGAATTAGGGATCTCATCAGTGACAGCAGATCAAATACCACTCTTCTGATTGTTCATCTTAAAGATTTTGAGCAATGGGTCCCAAACTAAGAAGTAAGGAATAAAGCAGGTACAAGGTCAGGATATGAGAGTGCCTAGAGGAACTTATTCAAAGTATGTGTGCTCAGGTTCCTCTAATTCCAAGGACTCCTTTGTACCCTCTTAAAAAAACAAAAATCTGTTTACAGTGCCACTCTACTCTCTGCCTTCTTCACCTTTACGCATGAACCTACCTGATTGCATGTATCATGTTTCATTGCAAGACAGGTGATACATGGATGGTACTTGGGTTTCCTGTTGCTGCCATAACAAGTTACCACAAAGCCTTTGTGGCGTAGAACAACGTAAATGTATTATCTTATCGTTCTGGAGGTTAGAAATTGGGCAGGACTGCATTCCTTCTGGAGGTTCCAGGGGGAAATTCATTTTCTTACCTTCTCCAGCTTCTAGAGGTCACTTCTGTTCATTGACTCCAGGCCCTTTCCTCCATCTGCAAAGTCAGCAATGCATCATCTTCTCTGCCCTCTGATCTTATGCTTCCCTCTTTTAAGGATTTTTGTGGTTATGCTGGGCCTGTCTGGATAATCCAGGATAATGTGCCTGTCTCAAGATCCATCCTTAACCACATTTGCATGGGAAGTTTCTCTTCCTATGTAAATGGCATATTCAGGAGTTCCAAGGGTTAGAATGTGGAAACCCCTGAGGGGTCGTTATTGTGTCTAGGTAGGTAGGTAGGTAGATGGATAGATAACAGAGTTTTAAGTAAGGTTACCCCAGATCAGATCATCAAATAGGAAAGAGCAAATCAACCAAAAAGGGTCAAAGTCCTGGCCTCAACTCCCCATTGTCATAAGTAATCAAACAGTTCATCTAAGAAGACCAGACCAATATGGCAATGATCAGATGTCCTATGAGAATGATTTAAGACTGCCTGGATAAGAGAATGGACCAACAGATGGAAACTAAAGAAAGAATTTAGCTAACACAGTTTAAGGAAGAATGTTCATGCAGTCATAATGATACAAAGATAAGATAGGTTGCTCTTGAGAGAAATAAATTCCCTGTTATTCTGTTAAAATATACATGAAACTAATAACCATTTTATGGGGATATTGCAAAAGGGAATTCAAAAGTATGAAAGGGACTGAAGTTAACAAAATTTATGATCCTTTCCAACCCAGGTCTCTGGGAACCCATAATGTGTTCATGTAATAAAAACAGGAGAGGGGTAAGTCACATCCCACGTGAAACTGTCTGTTTGTGTGAGAGAGTAGACTGGCTAGAAGCTCAATTCTGGGTTTGGTGGATCTATTTTCAAATCCTCCTCTGCACTACCTCATTGGCAATTTATTTAACCTTGCTGAGCTTCAATTTCCTAGTCTGTAAAGTATTTGTGTTGTGAACACTGAGCTTGATAATGTAGATCAAAAGATCTTCGCAGTCTCTGGCACACAGGAAGCACTCAAGATGATAGCTATTAGAAGCGGATATTAAAATGTACATTAACTAGCACAAGCAGCCTGATCTTCGGTCGTAGAGCATTCGAACACTCTGTCAGGTCTCTACCATCCTCACAAGTGGAGGAATTAGAAACAGGCAATAACAACAACAAAACCCCCACAAATCTCTGTCCTGACAAGCTTCATGGGCAGCGTGCGGGGCCACTTACATAATGTTGGCCGCCACTGCACAGCTCGAAACGATGATCATTGGAGTCGCTTGGATCTGGTAATCGGGGTACAGCAGGCGTTCACACGCCAGGTACACCAGCACACCTATCAGCACCCAGATGCACAGGATGGATAGCAGGGCCCCCAGGATCTCTAGGGATACAAGCACACAGGCTCTCATGCACAGAGGATCTGTGAACCACCTTAATCGCCCCAAGACTCATGAGACATTAATGCTCTACCTCCCCACCAAAGAAAAGAGGCCTCACAGCACTTCCCTTAGTCATTTACAAAGCAGAAGTGTGGACTAATTTTAGTACTAAGATGAGACACTTTCTTGTTGCATTCATAAAATACTAGTTCATTATGCTTCATATTACTAAGTAATTTTCAGCAAATTTTTAAAGCATAATAATTGCTGCCTGCCCTTGCTGTTTTCCTGAGGGATTTTAATTTAAACAGGTGCTAAAATGATTGAAAGTCATTAAGAGATGAAATAATGAGACACAAAGGGTAAAATGTGTTTAGATACTCTTAATTCTGCCATAAAACATTTACAACTTGCCAGCACTGTAAAACAGTAAAAAGGGAAGGTTTCAGAGGCTTAATGAAAATGAGTTTCATTTGCCAACTCAACGTACTATAAATACAGAGGCAAACTCCAAGATATGTCAGCACTCTAACTGCATTTTATGGGCAAGAGTAAGGAAGAAAAGTATCAGAATAGAGACATTTACATGAATATTTAAAGATAAGACAGTGTTCAGGCTTCCCACTGAGCAAAGCATGCTTGCTTACGTAGAAGCTCCTTAAGCCTCACCTTGATCTTTCACTCAACCTTTTGGGTCAGTTCTAAAACCCTACAAGGCTCTAGAAACACTCTGTGAGACAGTGGTCAGGCACATCCCATAACTTCGATCCTCCCCCGCTTTTAAGTAGACCAACAGATCAAACTGCCAACATCCACTGGATCATCGAAAAAGCAAGAGAGTTCCAGAAAAACATCTATTTCTGCTTTATTGACTATGCCAAAGCCTTTCACTGTGTGGATCACAATAAACTGTGGAAAATTCTTCAAGAGATGGGAATACCAGACCACCTGACCTGCCTCTTGAGAAACCTATATGCAGGTTCAAGAATCGACAGTTAGACCTGGACATGGAACAACAGACTGGTTCCAATAGGAAAAGGAGTACGTCAAGGCCTGCTTATTTAACTTCTGTGCAGAGCACATCATGAGAAACACTGGGCTGGAAGAAGCCCAAGCTGGAATCAAGATTCCCGGGAGAAATATCAATAACCTCAGATAGGCAGATGACACCACTCTTATGGCAGAAAGTGAAGAAAACTAAAGAGCTTCTTGATGAAAGTGAAAGAGGAGAGGGAAAAAGTTGGCTTAAAGCTCAACATTCAGAAAACGAAGATCATGGCATCCAGTCCCATCACTTCATGGGAAATAGATGGGGAAACAGTGGAAACAGTGGCAGACTTTACTTCTGGGGGCTCCAAAATCACTGCAGATGGTGATTGCAGCCATGAAATTAAAAGATGCTTACTCCTTGGAAGGAAAGTTATGAGCAATCTAGATAGCATATTCAAAAGCAGAGACATTACTTTGCCAACAAAGGTCCATCTAGTGAAGGCTATGGTTTTTCCAGTAGTCATGTATGGATGTGAGAGTTGGACTGTGAAGAAAGCTGAGCACCAAAGAATGGATGCTTTTGAACTGTGGTGTTGGAGAAGACTCTTGAGAGTCCCTTGAACTGCAAGGAGATCCAACCAGTCCATTCTAAAGGAGATCAGTCCTGGGTGTTCTTTGGAAGGACTGATGCTAAAGCTGAAACTCCAGTACTTTGGCCACCTCATGCAAAGAGTTGACCCATTGGAAAAGACCCTGATGCTGGGAGGGATTGAGGGCAGGAGGATAAGGGGACGACAGAGGATGAGATGGCTGGATGGCATCACCAACTCGATGGACATGAGTTTAAGTGAACTCCGGAAGCTGGTGATGGATAGGGAGGCCTCGCATGCTGCCATTCATGGGGTCCCAAAGAGTCAGACACAACTGAGCGACTGAAATGAACTGAACTATTTACTTTATGTATAACAGCTTGTACTTCTCAATCTCCTATCCCTATCATGCTCCTCTCCCCTACTTTATTTTTTAGATTCCACATATGAGTGGTATCATATAATATTTTTCATTCTCTGTTTGTTTTATTTCACTTAGTAGAATGTCCTCCCTGTTCATCCATGTTGATGCAAATGGCAAATTTCCACTCTTGTTATGACTGAGTAGTATTCCACTGTGTGTGTGTATGTTTGTGTGTGTGTGTGCCCATCTTATCTTTATCACCTCATCTGTTGATGAACACTTTAGGTTACTTCTATATCCTGAAAATTAAAATATTGTTGCTATGAACATTGGGTGCATGTATTAACATTATCTTTACCTAAACTCACTTTTTATACTTAGCTTCTTCCTAAACAAAGTTATCCATGAAATTATATGTTTGATGTACTAGTTGATTTTCATATATATGTCTATGGGGGTGCTGCCTAATATGGTAGCCATCCATCCAATGTGGCTGTTTAAAGTAAAAAATTAAATATCCAGTTTTTCACTAGCACTAGCCACATTTAAATTTCTCCATGGCCACAGTGTACTAGCTATTGTACAACATCTCTTGAAACTGAGAGTTCTGTTGAGCAGCCCTGGCCTTCTGGAGTGTCAATTCTCACTGACCTCTGTGGCCAGGAGGAGAAAGTTCAAGTAGCAGTCTAAATTCTGAGTCCTCCCTGTGTTTACAAAACAGCTTTGACCAATGGTATAAGAAAGGGCAAAATACATGTAAAAATTTATGAGGATCCATGATGGGTACTCATTCAAAGGTACATATTTTCCAAATGTAGCCCTATTAGGGACTGAAAAACATCTTTAAATCACAATGTCACCTAGTCCTTTTATTGATGCTTATTTCCTCAATTCTCCCTCTCCCTCTCTTTCTCTGAATGTTAAAAGAAAGAAAAACACCTCTGATGATAAATTGTTTGGCATGAAATTGTTGTTATTGTTCAGTCAAACCAAATCATGTCCAACTCTTCACAACCCCATGGACTGCTAGGCTTCTCTGTCCCTCACCATCTCCTGGAGTTTACTCAACTTCATGTCCATTGCATCGGTGATGGCACTCAACCATGTCATCTCATGAAATTAGAATTTTCTATCATTCTAAGCATGAAAAACCACAGTTCTTAATCATCAGGCTACAACCTGTGGTCTGCGTCTAGCAGCACCTTTTAGTGAGGCTGTCTGTGTTAGCATGTTGGCCAGAGCTCTGCCCTCAGATCTGTTTCACGCTGATGTTCTCAACTGGTGTGAAAATACAGAGTTGTAACTCTTAGTATAAATGATTTTTACATTCAGCCAGAAGCTCCTCTTATTCCTCTGACATAAGAAATAATACAACGGAGGAGAAGTAGAGAGGCAGTATGTGTTGAAGAGACGGGTGGACTGTAAAAATGAGCCACAGTAAAAATTTCCCAGACTGTAAAGCCTCATCATACCTGGTCCCCTTCCTAGACAAGAGCAAGCCACCACCTCATCAAAGACCCAGGTCTAAGAAGAGACGAAAAGTAAACTCTCCTCCCCTCTTCCTCTTCTTCCTTCTCCTTTTCTTGTGGTTGTTGATCATTGTTTGAACAAGATATCCAGCTGAGCCATCCACTGAATGGCTAAATGCCATGTGAACTGGAAAGTCCATATTCTATTTCCAACCCCTCTATGGGAAGTTCTTCAGACTTTCCAACTCTCTGGGCTCTCTGGGCTTGATTTTGCAAAATGTCAGAAGCTTCACCCCGCCCTCTCTCCCAGATGCCAAGTCATTTAATGAATAACACCATGGCGGTTAGCACACACTGAGATTCTTGGGCTGAGGAGGCTGCTAAAATGACGCATGTGCTCCTGTTGGCCCATCGGAGTAGAGGTAGCCGCCATGAATCTGGCTACTGGTGGAGTTAGCACTGAGAGTACACATTCCCATATACACGTCTGTTTCACTCTGTGCACCAGAGGTGTGCCTCTAAGGGATTTTCAAACAAAGCTTCGCTTCACCCCTTCCACTTTCACCCTTGACTGGACCCTGCAGCATTACTCCGCCTCGATGCTCAGCTGATGAACTATACCTGCTCGGTGCCATTGAAAGTTTAGCCACTTGGAGGGGGGCTTTGATGACAGCCACAAGGAGAAGAGACTGAGCAGGAAACTGGTCAGGTCAACTAAGAGAGGGGCAGCATCGTGATGACAGCAAGACTCCAGCAACGTGCCCACCTGGGGGATACAGAGTAGGAAACGAGGTTAGGGCCCCATGGTGCCACCAGACCGTATGTGTACTAACCACACGTTGGTGAAAACGCCTCAGACTCACAGAACTGAAGATGAGAAAGGGTCTTAACTTGGATATAATCTACATCGTTTTGACAAGTAGGGAAACTGAGATTGAGAGGGTGAGTAGAATTTGAACATGTAGAAATGAATTGCACAAGAGAGGCCAGTCCTGGGAGAACTAAGGTGCAGAGATTAGAAAGCGGGGCCCATTTGAAGAACATTCCAGTTAGATTAGGGCCTAAGGATTCAAAAAGGGAAGTATGATAAGATGACGATGCAGAGGCCGGACTGAAAGGGTCTCCAGGCTGAGGACCTGGACTTTGTCTGTAAACCGGATGACACAGTCTGGCCCACTGATGTGCTGTTGTTCGAGGTGTAATTTTACCATAGTCTTCGCTACTTCCTTCTGCTCCATTAGTTTATCGTAACCACCTGGGCTTGAAATGAATATTGGGGAGGAGTAAGAAGAAAGGACAGGCACCTTGCAATGAGATCCTTTTTAAAAATGTTTATTCTGTATTGGAACATAGTTGATTTACAACGTTGTGGTAGTTTCAGGTGGACAGCAAAATGACTTCGTTGTTCATATACATACACCTATTCTTTTTCGGATTCTTTTCCCATATAGGTTATTATGGAATACTGAGTAGAGTTCCCTGTGCCATACAGCAGATCCTTATTGATCATCTAGCCTATATATAGTAGAGTGTTTATGTTAATCCCAAACTCCTAATTTATCTTCCCCCTACCTTCCCCTGGCTTCCCTGATGGCTCAGACAGTAAAGCTTCTGCCTGCAACACAAGAGACCCAGGTTCAATCCCTGAGTCAGGAAAATCCCCTGGAAAAGGAAATGGCAACCCACTCTAGTATTCTTGCCTGAAAAATCCCATGGACAGAGGAGTTTAGCAGGCTACAGCCCATGGCGTCTCAAGGACTCAGACACGACTGAGCAACTAACACACACACCTTCCCCCTTGGTAGCCGTACGTTTATTTTCTATGTCTGCAAGACTGTTTCTGTTTTGTAAATAGGTTCATTTGTATCATGCTTTTAGATTCCATGTATAAATAATATTATATGATATTTCACTTTCTCAGACTTATTTCACTTGGTATGATCATCTGGAATGCAGCAACAATCCAGTAACTCACAGGGAGGGAACCAGACCATAGAAGGCCTGCCTTGTTGTCTATTTGGTTTGTTCCCTGCACTTCCATTTAGTTCTCAGACCTCCAACCTCTAAAACAGAAATCAAAGAGCTGTTTTGTGTTTTCTCAAACAGGGCTTGTTGCTTGAGTGCAATAACCTTTACTGCTCTTGTTCCATCTTCCCAGCAAAGCACTTCTGCTGATGGATTAGTCCTGCCAGAAGCTGTTTTTCGCCTTGTGTATTGCAAAGTGATGGAGTCTGTCAGTCATCAGCCCCTCCATCATCAGACTCACCTTGTCTCAACTAATGATTTTTAAAAATTACATATAAGGTTCATAATTGCAGTAATCCCCACAGATTGCTGGCTCTAGCTGTAGTTAATAACTGGTTTGTCAAAGTTTAATGGTCTGAAGCAAAATCGTCTTCAAGCTTGTTACTGAGCTGTCAGGGCAAAAATCAGAATGATTCATTAGCCAAAAAGCAACATTTTGCTAACAAATCAGTTGTCCTTCCAATTATCCTCTAATGTTGCTCTGTCTGCCAAACTTGGGCCTGATAATAAAGCTGTGTTAATAATGCATTATTTCTCCCCAGAGGAATGACTACATGCAGATAAGCAGCATGCCACAGTCTTAGCAATGAGTGATGGTGATGATTCTGAATGCTGGGCTAAAATCGTAGCTTCAGTCAAGGAAATGACATCTTATAGGAGTTCTTCCACAGACTCAACCGAGTCAGGAGGCACCCAGAAAAGAAAAAGGACTTACTTTGGAAGAAGTATGTTTGTATGGAGATCCAGGAACTGAGAACCATTTTACAACCATCTGAGGTTCGTATAAGAACAATCCAAGAATCTCTGGGCCTTCATGCTGAATCTTATGGAGTAAATTGTTTTTAAGAGGTCATCTTAGCTGAACTGGCATTTGCTTCTGAAAGCATAGGGATATTATTGACAATTAATTGAATCATCCAGCCTGAATGTATGGAGCCCTTATGGTGCACAGTGCAGGGGTAGGATGTACAAAGATAAATAAAGTGAAACGAAGCACAGGCCCTCTCTGCAGTGATCTCATCATTTGATGCTCACTGTCCAAAAGACAGGTGACATGAGCAAAGGGATCAGAAAGCCACTGTCACTGGGAGCCCTGAAGAACTTTCCACAGAAGCGATGAGTAAGAATTAACTAGAAAAGAAGTGTTTTTCAGGAAGAGATAAGAGCAGGAACAAAAACAGAGAGAAATAAAAGAACAGGGCACCTTCATTGAAAAGTGAAAGGGGTGAACCTTTGCTAACAAAGGTCCATATGGTCAAAGCTATGGTTTCTCCAGTAGTCATGTACAGATGTGAGAGTTGGACCATGATTAAGGCTAAGTGCTCAAGAATTGATGCTTTACAATTGTTGTCCAGGAGAAGACTCTTGAGAGGTCCCTTGAGAGACTGCAAGGAGATCAAACCAGTCAGTCTTAAAGGAAATCAACCCTGAATATTCATTGGAAGGACTGGTGCTGAAACTGAAGCTCCAGTACTTTGGCCACCTGATGCAAAGAGCTGACTCATTGGAAAAGACCCTGATGGTGGGAAAGATTGAAGGCAAAGGGAGAAGCGGGTGGCAGAGGATAAGATGGTTGGATAGCATTACTGACTCAATGGACATGAATTTGAGCACACTCCAGGAGATAGTGGAGGACAGAGGAGCCAGGCATGCTGTAGTCTATGTGATCGCAAAGAGTCAGACATGACCTAGCAGCTGAACAACAACAGGAAGGGTGGAGTGTTGGAGGAATAATGGGCAACGAGACAGGAAGGGTGGCTTGGGCCCTTTGTAAGGTGTCACACGTCACACTAAAGGACTTGAATGTTATCCCGTGGGAGAGAGGGATCTTTTTATGATTTTGAGGCAAGGTTATGCCATGCTCAGGTCTGTATTTAAGCAGGAGATCTTTGCCAGTGATAGGGAGGATGACTCGGAGCCGGAGAAGCTGGAGGTTCAGACACAGCAGGAATAGCCAACGGGAATTGCAGTACAGGCATGGAGCAAGGCAGCAACAGTCATATTCCTGGAGTACTTGACACAATGTAGAGAGCGAGGCACTGAGCGCAAGGTAGGAGAGGTGCTAAGGACTGAGTCCTGGAAACAGACTCTTCTAGGGCCTGGCGGGTGGAGACGACCTGAGACAAGCAGGGGCGAGGCTGGGTCTGGGTCTCATATTCACCTCAGATCTGAGAGTTCGTGTCAAGCACTCGTGATGTTTTCATGAAGAGCAGAGGCATGCTGACAGGACTGAGAGAACTCAGTGTTCATATGACAATTGTGGCCTTGTGTCCTAGTACCAGACTACTCCCAATATATGTTGTTAAGTCATATTTGAAAAATTTTTTGTTTTGTGAGTAGCATTATTACGTTGTATATAATGTTATGTCAAAACTTTATGATGTCATTATTTTTAAAGTATTTCAAACACATCACAGTTTGCTTTGGCACATTTTCTTAAATTTTTAGTACCAGGAACCTCAAAAAATATAAATAACCTAAGCCACTGAGACACTCTGGCTCTAGTACAAAACAAGTACCCTTATTAATCAAGCTTGTGGTTGTCACACCACCCAGTAAATTTTCTCTTACTAAGAGAGACATTTTTCTCCCTCTGAGATACTTACCATCTTCCCCAGCCTGATGCCAGCTCTGTATTCCTGTCCAGCAAGCTAGTGCTTCCTTCATCCTTGCTTAACTCTTAACAGTCCTACCTCAGGATGTCTTTCCCTGGCCACTCTCATTTTCTTCCAGAAATGGCCATACTTGAGCTTACTTTGGCCACCTCATCCGTTTGGCCACCCCATGCGAAGAGTTTACTCATTGGAAAAGACTCTGGAGCAGGAGGAGAAGGGGACGACCGAGGATGAGATGGCTGGATGGCATCACCGACTCAATGGACGTGAGGTTGAATGAACTCTGGGAGTTAGTGATGGACAAGGAGGCCTGGCGTGCTGCGATTCATGGGGTCGCGGAGTCGGACACAACTGAGCAACTGAACTGAAGTGAACTGAGCTTACTTCTGTGGGTTCTCTGTGTCTGTTGTATGTCTGTCTTAAGTACAGGTGCATATTTACATATGCAATATAACTCTGCTTAATGGCCTTTCTACAATTAGGACCGTTCACCAGCAATCAGAAAGTATTCCAATTCAGTAGGTTCAGAGGCCCATTCCCAGTGGACACACTGATGCTTGTGGCCTCCTTTAATTCCTTCTTCCTATCTGTTCTGTACCCTGTGGACAGTTCTTTCTCTAAACACAGCTCTATGTCCTTGTTCTCTCCTGTTTTAAATGTCAGTTACTCCCCCAGGCCTACAAAATAAATGCAGATTCCTCAACCAGGCTACTCAGCTTACTGGAACCCTCAACCACCATTCTAGTTTCATTCTCCACTAATCATGTTGTACCCCGTACTATTGCCTCAAGTTCTCTCAGTTGTCAAGTCATAAACACCCAACGCAAACTACTTTAAACAGCAAAGTGATCATTTATTGGCTGAAATAACAGAATAAATCTGGGTGGGATTGGATCAGGTACAGCCTAATCGTAAGATTCAAAAAATCTCGTTGGGGCTTTGCTCTGGCTCCAATTATTGCTTTTTATTTTTCTGCTGAAGGCAAACTTTCTCCCCTTCAGCAAAAAAAAAAAAAAAAGTGAGTCTGTGATTTTATATCATTTCAGCGTAGTATTTTAAAGGAGAACAAGGGAGCTTTTCCCCAAATCTTGTATAAAGACACAGAGACCCAGATTTATCTAGCGTGGCATCTCACATCCCACTGTGCCTGTGAACTTGAAGTGCTGGGGCCAGAAGGACCAGAGCTGCCACCAGGACAATAAGTATGAGAAAACCTTATTGGACAGGTAGTGCCAGTCCACTGCAAACAGGGGCACCCAAATATAGCTACACATCAGAATCACTTGACTTGCTTGTCCTGATGCTGACCTACCCACTCAAAATCTTTCCAGGTGAAGCTGATATTTATGATCTCCTGGGCCACATGCAAGCCCCTGAATGTGAAAGGCCCTTCTCATCTCCCTCTTTGCCACCTTTCAATTCCTACTCATCCTTCAAGGCCTTGTTCAAACCCACATCCTGCAGGAGGACCTTCCAGATTCCCAAAAGTCATGTGATAACACTACTTGCTTTCTCTGACTTGGTCAAAAATGGTTTTAGAAAGGCAGTGAGCTGTGAGTTGGGGTCTTGAATGATGGTCAGGGTTTTGATGAGTAGAGAGAATGAGAGGGCTTTCCCATATAAATCAAAAGGCATAAGCAAGGGTTACAGAGATCTTAAAGTGCAATGGCTATTTTGCATAGAATGAATAAATAGATGAAACAGAAGAAATGTCATATAGAGAAGCAGTAAAAGTAGAAGATTGATAGTTTGGCAGCCAGATGGTGGAATAACTTGAAAGCCAAAGTAGAATTTTTTACTTTGTCCAGGATGCCAGAGTTTTCCAATGTATTGATCTCTTTTCACTTGGGGCAGCCAAGGAGAGCTTAACACAGAGAAAGCCCCTGAGTCAGCCTCTTTCTGCTGCAAGGATACCTGTCAGTTTATCTCTGTGCTCAGGAAAATGTCCTGTGCTTGCTCTGATGGGGAAAAGGTTGTGAAGGACTGAAATGGCAAAGGTGAGCCACTGGAGAATTTTGAAGACAGAATTAACACAAAGAGAGCAATGTTTTAGGAAAATTAGCTCAATATCAATACAATTCAAATTCCAAATGATTTTCTGTCAGTAGCCACTGAATTCCTTTACTGACAACATTACTTTCTTCTGACTCTAAAGCCAGATTTGAACTCAGAGATTAATTATTCAAAATGAGAAGGAAAAGGGGAGATTGATTTGCTTTCTTAAAGTGAGTAGCTTCTCATTTCCCCTCTAAAAATATGTCATTTTAGAAACAAAGTGACAGGGCATGGAAAGGTGCAAAGAGGAAACTGAGTTTTGTGAATAAGAGACCATCTCATTCCAGAATATTCATTAGACATCACCCGGGGAAAGTATGTGCCTGTTCTCAACATCCACATGATTTCAGGGCAAAGCAACAGAAGAAATTAGTGGAGAAAACAAGCCAGTTTATGCATCCTGCGAGGTGTGTTCACATGGGGGTGGTGTGTGTGTGTGTTCAGTCGCCATGTCATGTCCAACTCTTTGCAACCCCATGGACTGTGGTACTCCAGGCTTCCCTGGTTGCTCAGATGGTATAGGGTCGGGTGGGACCAGTACTTTATCTGTAAGGCTATGAATTTCCAGAATATCACTTTTTCTTTTCATGTTTCAAATGGACTCAGTTTTTTAGATTTTCCATTTTGTTGATCTCTTATACAAGCAATTGAAAATTTTGTACAATCTCATGAATTTCCTTAATAAAAAAAAGAATGCCTTTCTAGTATAGATATCAGTGGATTTCCAGAGGGAGCTTTCCAGATTGGAGCTGCTAAAAGTAACTTCTTGGCAGCTCTATCAAGTTAAGTCATTCATTCAAAAGACTTACCCTGGCTCTAGAAATTATATGGCATTAATTTTTTTTAATTTGACTAGAAGGTTATTTACCAACTCTGGATTCGTCTCGAATTTGATTAAGGGCCTAGGCTGTCTTCCCTGATGCTGGGAAACATTGAGGGCAGAAGGAGAAGAGGGCGTCAGAGGATGAGATGGCTGGATGGCATCACCAATGCAATGGACATAAACTTGGGCAAACTTCGGGAGATGGCATGCTGCAGTCCATGGAGTTGCAAAGAGGTACACATGACTATGTGACTGAACAACAGCAACAAGCTCTCCTCAAGTTTTCTAGTTTTCAAAAGCTATGAAAGGCTATGTGTATAGGTCAGAAGACTCAATAGCTTGAAGAACAAATTAATTCTGATTGCTTGCTTTTGTAGTACAAAAAAAATAGCTTAGCAAATTCTCCTTTGCTGCTGCTGCGAAGTCGCTTCAGTCGTGTCCGACTCTGCGACCCCATAGACTGCAGCCCACCAGGCTCCTCTGTCCATGGGATTTTCCAGGCAAGAGTACTGGAGTAGGGTGCCATTGCTTTCTCCTTTAGTCTTAGATTATTATTAATTTAGCACCCATTTGGGGTAATAAAGAGAAAATGAAGCCAAAATATCAGTAAGATAATGTAACAAGTAATAGTGGTAGGAGTGGTGTTGGAAAATGAAACTGCTAGTTGCTCAGTCATGTCTAACTCCTTGTGACTACCTGGACTGTAGCCTGCCAGGCTCTTCTGTCCATGGAATTCTCCAGGCAAGAATTCTGGAGTGGATAACCATTCCTTTCTCCAGGGGATCTTGCCAACCCAGGGATCAAATCCAGGGATCAACCCCAGGTCTCCCACATTGCAGGCAGATTCTTTACCATCTAAGCCACCAGAGAAGCCCCAAGAGTACTAGTAGCTTACGGTAAAAACTATATAGGTGGTTTATAATGTTATTTTAAATTATTCGAGTAAAAAAATTATAAATAACACAGCATACCCAAACCTTTAGATTGTTAACTATACATAGCTTTGTTATTAATAAAAAGGGATACAAATATATTACATAAGAATATAACAAGACATTAAAAGATGCATAAGACTAAAGCTCTGACAAAAGAAACATAGAGGAAGTAAAAATATTTTTAAAGCCAAGAGTTGTGAATTAGAAAACAGAAGGCAAATTAAAATAATATATTCAATAATAATATTTACCAATAAAATAAATAGACACCTACTATATGCAGGTCAGGAAGCAACAGTTAGAACTGGACATGGAACAACAGACTGGTTCCAAATAGGAAAAGGAGTACGTCAAGGCTGTATATTGTCACCCTGCTTATTTAACTTCTATGCAGAGCACATCATGAGAAACACTGGGCTGGAAGAAGCACAAGCTGGAATCAAGATTGCTGGGAGAAATATCAATCACCTCAGACATGCAGATTGCTGGGGTCCAGCCCTGGTGGATCCAGAGTAATTCAAAGGGGAGACGGATAGGTGAGGGAAAAAACTTATTTATTCAGAAATATAAGATTAGATTATAGTAGTATAGTAGGAAAATTAAGTGGAGAAAAGAGGCTGAATAACTTGGTTTATGTGGAAAGCCAATAAAACCTCGAGACAAGAGGTTTGCACCATCTACGTGGGCCACCGGCATCCTCTTGAATATTGGAGGGTACTCCACCTTGGGCACCCCCTTGCATGGATCTTAGAACCCAGGGCAAGTAAGTAGACATGGCGAGCCTCCACAGCCCAGATGGGAATTCAGCCAGAAATTAGAGTAAAGACATGGGGGAAACCAATCCAGCAACTGGCCCCGGGGCCCTATTGTCCTTCAAGGCCTTTTATACCTTTTTTTTTTTTTTTTGATTGTACATAGAGATCAATGGGTAATACAAATTTATGCAGTGTTAGCAGTCCAGACTCTTATCAAAACCAGGCTTTTCTCTCTGCATACATAGTTGTATACACAAGTCTTAGGTGATTTACATCATCTTCAGGCCAAAAGGNTGGAAAAGACCCTGATGCTGGGAGGGATTTAGGGCAGGAGGAGAAGGGGACGACAGAGGATGAGATGGCTGGATGGCATCACCAACTCGATGGACATGAGTCTGAGTGAACTCTGGGAGTTGGTGATGGACAGGGAGGCCTGGCGTGCTGCAGTTCTTGGGGTCGCAAAAAGTCAAACACGATTGAGTGAGTGAACTGAACTGAAGTTAAAATTAAGGAAAAGAAGTAAATATATACAGTATTAAATATTAAATATACAGTATTAAAATGAAAAAGGAACTGGATTAAAGAGAGTACCAATATGAGACTATCATGTTCCATTGTATGATAATAAATTTTACAATTTCTGAGATGAATCAATTTAGAGATTTATAAATAACCAAAATTTACTCAAGAAGTAGAAATTTTTAATATGTCCATGAATGAGAAAGAAGCTAAAATATATCAAAAGATTATATCCAAGAATGTCTCTGAAGTCAGAAAATTTATTAGGGAGTTCTTAAAAAAGAAAGAATAATTTCAATTCCATATAAACTTTTATCTTTTTATATAGAAAGGAAATTATTGAAACTAAATTTTTCATTTCAATATGCATAATTCAGATTGAAACACCAGAAAAGTAATTCCAAACAGAAAGCTATAGTTAAATTTCAATGACGAAAAAAGGTATAAAAATCCTAACAAAAATATCAGTGACTCAGATTGAGCAATGCATTGAGAGGATGGTCCACCAAGTCAGGTTCAGAGACACCATATGGGAGCCTAAGAACATAAGCTCTGGAATGCAAACTGCCTGCCACTGATAGGTATGTTACTAAAGTCAATACTTTACTCTTTGTGCTTCAGATTTATGGTCTATAAACTGCAATTTATAATAGGACCTATCTCTCAGGAATGTCATCAAGGTTAAGTAAGGTAATTCATGGAAAGCACTCATCACAGCTCCCAGCACATAGTAAGCATAAATAAATATTAGCTGTTGTCCATATAATGTCAGAAATGCAGGGTGATCTCTTAATACAATGCACAGCGACAATAGGCCAAACGTGTTAAAACAGAATGAACTTAAAAGGATTTTGATACAAGGCAATACTCATCCTTGATTATTTGTTAACCATTAAAAAACTAGGAGGACAAGAAGAATACTTTGTTAACATAATAAAAATACTTAACCCCTCAGGAAATATTTCACTTAACAGTTAAATAGTTGAACATATGAGTTGATTTAACATATTAATTAACATGATAAAAATATGAAACATACAGAAGAGAAAAAACTATTGAAAGCAAGGAGAAATAAACATTTTTGCACCAAAGAGGGTTATTTCCTGGGATGGGGAGGAAGGATGATAGGAACAAAGAAAATTAACTGAGATACATTTAGAATACCAATCTTTCAAATACATTATTAAATTCAAAGTGAATATACACAAGGAAAACTTTCCAAAATACAATCAGTAACGATCTACAAAGCAGGATGTGAGAAAAGGGAGACCCCACTCACCTCTGGAAAGAATAACCCAAACACACAAAACTGCTATAAACCTAGCAAGAAATAGATTGTCCATGTCTTTAAACAAGCAAACTAAAACCACAGAACCTTGAAGAGAGATGTAGAGTATTGGGGTAAATGTGGAAACATACCATATTCCCAGAAGGAAAAACTGAGTATTTGAAGAAGATTTGTGTTCCCAAATTAATTCATATGCAATGAAATCATGATTAAATTTTGAAGGAAGCTGAACAATATTATTTTCATGTTCAATTAGAATAATAAACAGGAATGAACAGCTTTATTTTTTTTCTGTTAAAGGATAATGAGGGAAGAACAACAGACATTACAACATGTAAATCTACATTAATATGTTAACTGCCGACAGATCAGCAACACAGGTCAATAAAACACCTCAGAACTTAACTCTATTAAGTTCAAGACGGAGGTGATATATGTCTACTTATGGCTGCTTCACGTTGTTGTACGGCAGAAACCAACACACTGTACAGCAATTATCCTCCAATTAACAATAAATTTTAAAAAAAGAAAAAAGTAATATGGAGAAAAATCAATGGAGGAAATAACTATTCCATAAATGATGCTGAAATCTTTGCTAGCTCGTTAGAGAATTTTCAATCCTGAAAGCATATATAATTTCATATTGATTTAAAGTTAAATGTGAAAAATTGAACAACACAGTGATATTTATCTTCTCAGTAGATAGGAAAGGCTTGCTGCTGCTGCTGCTAAGTCTCTTCAGTCGTGTCCAACTCTGTGCAACCCCATAGACGGCAGTCCACCAGGCTCCCCCATCCCCGGGATGNCCTGAAAGCATATATAATTTCATATTGATTTAAAGTTAAATGTGAAAAATTGAACAACACAGTGATATTTATCTTCTCAGTAGATAGGAAAGGCTTGCTGCTGCTGCTGCTAAGTCTCTTCAGTCGTGTCCAACTCTGTGCAACCCCATAGACGGCAGTCCACCAGGCTCCCCCATCCCCGGGATGCTCCAGGCAAGAACACTGGAGTGGGGTGCCATTTCCTTCTCCAATGCGTGAAAGTGAAAAGTGAAAGGGAAGTCACTCAGTAGTGTCCAACTCCTAGCAACCCCGCAGACTGCAGCCTACCAGGCTCCTCTGTCTAAACACTAAAATAGTGGAAGACTACTGTAATAAAATAAATCAGTTCAAAATGAACTATTTGATAGAATTACCTATATAAAATTTGAAACTTCTCTAAGTCAAACCAAAAATTATACCAAAATTTTTAAAAAGTAAATGACAAATTAGAATAGTGCTTATAACAAATGTAATAGAAGTTTAATATCCTAATATATAAAGAGCTCCCAGAGATCAATATAGAGCAATACAAATTACCTGACAAAATACAGATCACTAATACAATAGCTTAGGGAAATAGAGATCACTAATAAACATGCAAATAATATTAACAGTAACAATTAAAGGAATGCATATTAAAATAAAGCATATTCATCTATACATTTTTTTTAATCTATAGATTTTTAAAAGATTGAAATAAATTCTAGTAATGATTTGGAGAGAGTCATTCTGCAAATGTGGCAGACTCAGGAATTGTTTCAAGCTTTCTAGATAGCAGTTTAACAATGTGCACAAAGAAGTCATAAAAATATTCATATTCTTCAACCAACAATTTCCACTTTCAGGAATCTCTTTGAAGGGATAAACCAGAAAAGCAGGCAGAGTTTTATTCAAGATTTTTCACTGCATCATTGTCCATAAGCAGGAAAAAAACTCTAAATTTCTATCGAGAGATGGTTATGAAAATCACAAGAGCATATTATAGAATATTGTTCAGGCATAGAAATGTTTTTTGAAGAGTATTTGATGGCATGGCAAAAAGCATTCAGCATGCTCAGTTATATTTTTAAAAGTTGTGAGCTATGAATAGAAAATATACTGTACAAAAATACTCCATAATGTTATTGGAGATTATCATTCAATTGTGGGATTCTGACGAATATTATTTTGCTTCCTTCTATTTTCCAACTTATCTACAATGAGCATATTGTTACTTTAAGTGTACAGAAAATATTCAGTCTCTTTTTAAAAGAAGCACTTTAGACAACCCTTCTGTAATGACGCAGGGGTTTTGTTTGTCTTCTTGTTTAATCGGGGACGTTTTGAGAAATACTCACCTACGACCTCTGCAATCATGAAAACTAAGCATACTCCTGAAGCAGCGCAGAGCTTCCCCTTGGCACAGATTTGCTCCTGCGCCCTGTCCTCTGTGGCCTTGCAGTTATGGTGGCAGTGATGGATAACTCCTGATTCTAGCTCCTCTGGCTTTTCTCCAGGACACTGATCTTTATTCATGGGTTTCTCCTGGAGTTCCATGCTGTGGAGGAGTTTGACAGAAGCAAGAAGTGAACATGGTTGCAAACAGACTTCTCACTGACAGCCCTACCCATCCTCAGAACAGCTATGAGGACATTTGCTGACTAGCTCGGAACTTAGAATTCACAGCTCCTTCCAGATGAAACATCCAGTGTAAGGAACAAGCAAGAGATTCTCTTCTGAATTCTGTTTCAAGAAAGTTTTGTTTTTATATAAGCAAACTCATATTTAGCCTATACTACCCCTGATTAGGGCTTCCCAGGTGACTCAGTGGGTAAAAGAATCTGTCTGCAATGCAGGAGACGCAGGCAGACACAAGTTCAATCCCTGGCTCAGGAAGATCCCCTGGAGGAGGGCATGGCAACCCACTCCAGTATTCTTGCCTGGAGAATCCTATGGACAGTGGAGCCTGGTGGACTACAGTCCATAGGGTCACAAAGAGGCAGGCATGACTGAAGCAATTAAGCACGCACACACACCCACAGCTCTAATTAAGAGATAGCAAAGGAGGGACTTCCCTGGTGGTCCAGTGGTTGAGAATCTGCCTAACAACGCAGGGCACACAGATTTAATCCCTGGTCCAGGAAAATTCCACATGCAGTTGGGCATCTAAGCTTGCAAGCCACAACTACTGAGCCCAAGCACTCTAAAGCCCATGCTCCGTAACAAAAGAACCCACTGCAACAATAGAAGCCACCACAATGAAGAAGAAAAAAAAAAAAAGCTTACACACCTACAACTAAGAGTAGCCCCCGATCGCTGCAACTAGAGAAAGCTTGCACACAGCAAGGAAGACCCAGTGCAGCCAGAGATAAATTCAATTTTTAAAAGACATCAAAAAAAAAAAAAAAGGAGAAAGGAAGCAAATACATTTTGATTCATTTCCTTTCCAGCTACTTCACTGAAAAGATTTTGGGCACTGCTATAAACTTAGAAAGGGGCAGTGATGAGATTATTATTATTATTAATGAATAATGTGTGTATGAGCCAGCCTGGTGATGGAAATACTCACTGTGGCGTGCCATCACTGTCTTTCTTCTCAACAGTCACATTGTTAATAGGTTATAGCATGTTTCCCTGCTGAGTCCATATGGACCCTTAACACAGCTTTGTAGAAATCTCTACCAATCTATCAAAGTTGTAATGAGAGTTTGTTTGTTGTTGTTCTTCAGCAGCTAAGTCATGTCAGACTCCTTTGCAGTCCCATAGACCATAGCCCACCAGGCTCCACTCTCCATGGGATTTCCCAGGCAAGAATACTGGAGTGGTTTTCCATTTCCTTCTCCAGGGGCTCTTCCCAACCCAGGTATCAAACTCACATCTCCTGCATTTGACAAGCAGATTCTTTACCAGTGAGCCACTAGGGAAGCCCAATAAGAGTTAAACCTACTTGTACTTTCCAAAAGAGGCCGTACATTTTTGTTCTGTTCAAGTATAAAGAATTCATAGAAATATGGAGCCATTTATAGAAATATAGAATTTCACAGATGCAAAGATTGTAGATGACATTAATCCAGTGCCACAGAGAGGAGCCTGTCAGTTACAGTCTATGGGGTCGCAAAAGATCAGACACAACTGAACGATTAAACAACA
This sequence comes from Neotragus moschatus, assembly GCA_006410615.1. Classification (NCBI taxonomy): domain Eukaryota; kingdom Metazoa; phylum Chordata; class Mammalia; order Artiodactyla; family Bovidae; genus Neotragus; species Neotragus moschatus. The sequence goes on along the minus strand of SJYA01001931.1, from coordinate 125,422 downwards.
AACAACACAGTTTCTTATTGAAGTAATTAAGATTCAGAGACTTTAAGTAATTTCCTGAGGTCAGATAGCTGGGAAATGACAGAGCTGAAACTCTAAGCTCAGTCTTGTTTTCACCGTACCCATGCTTAAAACCAAAGTTTACCTCCACAGTGATCATGAACTACTCAGGCTTATGGCTTTACTAAACTTATTAGAAGACATTAATAAGAATCTTAGAACTTGCATTCATGGCTTTGAAAGGCATAAAGACAGAAATAAATTATTTCCCTCCACTTGAAGAGTTACTTCGTTGGTCTTATCACCATCCAGAAAAAGATCTGATGGTTTTGGCCTAAATGATATTTATGATTATAATTCTCAGTTCAGTTCAGTTCAGTTCAGTCACTCAGCCGTGTCTGACTCTTTGGGACCCCATGAACTGCAGCATGCCAGGTCTCCCTGTCCATCACAAACCCCGGAGATTACCCAAACTCATGTCCATAGAGTCAGTGATGCCATCTAGCCATCTCATCCTCTGTTGTCCCCTTCTCCTCCTGCCCCCAATCCCTCCCAGCATGAGTCTTTTCCAATGAGTCAACTCTTCGCATGAGGTGGCCAAAGTATTGGAGTTTCAGCTTTAGCATCATTCCTTCCAAAGAACACCCAGGACTGATCTCCTTCAGAATGGACTGGTTGGATCTCCTTGCAGTCCAAGGGACTCTCAAGAGTCTTCTCCAACACCACATATAGGTTTCTCAAGAGACAGGTCAGGTGGTCTGGTATTCCCATCTCTTTCAGAATTTTCCACAGTTTGTTGTGACCCACACAGTCAAAGGCTTTGGCATAGTCCATAAAGCAGAAATAGACGTTTTTCTGGAACTCTCTTGCTTTTTCAATGATCCAGCGGATGTTGGCAATTTGATCTCTGGTTCCTCTGCCTTTTCTAAAACCATCTTGAACATCTGGAAGTTTACGATTCACGTATTGCTGAAGCCTGGCTTGGAGAATTTTGAGCATTACTTTACAAGCGTGTGAGATGAGTGTAATTGTGTGGTAGTTTGAGCATTCTACATATTCATTATAGAAAAACTGGAATTACAAAAAGGTACAAAACAGAGGGGAAAATCACTAATAAACATACTTCCAAGAGACAAATATTATTGATAGTTTCTGTTTAGCTTTGTAATACATAAATGCACTTTTTTTACTTAGTTGTTGCTGTTGTTCACTCTCTAAGTCATGTCCAACACATTGTGACCCCATGGACTGTAGCACACCAGGCTCCTCTGTCCTCCACCATCTCTTGGAGTTTGCTCAAATTCATGTCCATTGAGTCAGTGATACTATCTAATCATCTCATCCTCTGCCACAGCCTTCTTCTTTTGCCTTCAATCTTTCCCAGCATCAGGGTCTTTTCCAGTGAGTCAGCTCTTCAGATCAGGTGACCAAAGTATTGGAGCTTCAGCTTCAGTATCAGTCTTTCCAATCAATATTCAGGGTTGATTTCCTTTGAGATTGACTGGTTTGATTTTGCAGCCTCTCAAGGGACCTCTCAAGAGTCTTCTCCAGCACCACAATTTGAAAGCATCAATTTTTCAGGGCTCAGCCTCTTTATGGTCCAACTCTCACATCCGTACATGACTATTGGAAAAACCATAGCACTGACTAAGCCCACTAGGGCTTCCCTGGTGGCTCAGATGGTAATGAATCTGCCTACAATGCAGGAGACCCAGGTTCTATCCCTAGTTCAGGAAGATCCTCTGGAGAAGGAAATGGCAGCCCACTCCAGTTTTCTTGCCTGGACGACTCAATGGAAAGAGGAGCCTGACAGGCTATAGTCCATGGGATTGCGAAGATTCAGACAAATTGGGAGACTCACACTTTCACTTTCTTTGACTATACAGACCTTTGTTGACAAACTGATGTCTCTGCTTTTTAATATGATGTCTAGATTCCTCATAGCTTTTCTTCCAAAGAGCAAGTGCCTTCTAATTTCATGGCTGCAGTCACCATCCACAGTGATTTTGGAACCCAAGAAAATAAATCTGTCACTGTTTCCACTTTTTCCCCTTCTATTTTCCATGCACTGATGGGACTCATGCCATGATCTTAGTTTTTGACTGTTGAGTTTCAAGCCAGTGTTTTCACTCTCTTCTTTCACCTTTATTAAGAGGTTCTTCAGTTCCTCTTCACTTTCTGCCATTAGAGTGATAATATCTGCATATCTTGAGGTCGTTGATATTTCTCCCAAAAGTGTTAATTTCAACTTGTGATTCATCCAGCCTGGCATTGCGTATGATGTACTCTGCATACAAGTTAAATAACCAGGATGACAATATACAGCCTTGACGTACTCCTTTCCCAATTTTGAATCAGTCAGTTGTTCCATGTCTAGTTCTAACTATAGCAATAGTTAGAAGCATCTTCTAACTATTTAACTTCCTGTTAAATAGTTAATAGTCTAACTTCCTGTTTCTCAGGAAACAAAGTAATCTGGTATTCCCATCTCTTTAAGAATTTTTCAGTTTGTTGTGATTCACTTTTTTCTTAGAGTCCATATTAATTAGAATGTTTTCCATTGCAAGTACAGAAAACAAAGCTCATGCTAGGTAGGTCAATACATGGGAATTGTTGGTTTTGCAGCTGAAAACATCTAGAGGCATCAGGCCTGATTTATCAAAGCTCCAGAGCCATTGCTCTACAGTTCTCTACTACTCTTTTACCACAGGCTTAATTTTTATCATAAAGTGGAATAGTTGCCCAAGGTAATCAGGACTGTGTACTTGTATTTTATTATATAGGGAGAAAGAGTGTTCATTCTTCCAACTGCTAAACAGGAGTCCTGAGTTGCATGCTGACTTGGCCAGCCTTTAAAGCCAGAGGAATATGGATGGGCTAATTGGCTTAGACCTTGTTACAGCCAGAAGACTGGCTAAAGCCAACCACACTGACTCCTAGAGCTGAGAGTGGGGTAAACTCTACTCAGATCACATGACTGCAACTCAGTGGAGGTGGGCTAGGGATTCCACCAAAGATACAGCTTTGGGACCTGATTTTTAGCTGTATATATTATTAACATTTTCTCAATTTATTAAATATTCTACATCATTAATTCAATATAGAGAATATTATATTTAGTATAGGGATATCGCAATATTTCTTAAAATTGAATAATTGACTCTTCCAATTATTTGTTTGTATAAGCTCTGCTGTGATTCATATCCTTATATTTAATCTTTACTCAATATATTATTATTTCCTCAAAATGTAATCATGAAAGGGGAATTACTTGCTTAAAGAATATTTTTAAGGAATTTCATGTATGTTGACAAATTGGCTTCAGAATGTTTTTGCTGGTGATGTTAATAGCACTCAGGATTTTGAAGAATTCTAAATAATCTAATTGGAATAAGAACCATTTGGCAAAAGACACATATATTTCCTATATCTATAGATTTTCACCTTTGTAATGTGATGCTGCTGCTGCTGCTGCCAAGTCGCTTCCGTCGTGTCCAACTCTGTGTGACCCCATAGACGGCAGCCCACCAGGCTCCCCCATCCTCGGGATTCTCCAGGCAAGAACACTGGAGCGGGTTGCCATTTCCTTCTCCAGTGCGTGAAAGTGAAAAGTGAAAGGGAAGTCGCTCAGTCGTGTCCGACTCCTAGCGACCCCATGGACTGCAGCCCACCAGGCTCCTCCGTCCATGGGATTTTCCAGGCAAGAGTACTGGAGTGGGGTGCCTTTGCCTTCTCTTTGTAATGTGATACACACTGATGATTAGCAACCATATTGCATAATACTGTTAGTCACCAATGGCCATTGACTCAGAGGAGCCGAAGGACTAATAGGAGAGTGTGGTGGTTTCCTTTTTCTTTGTGCTGAGAAGGCAGTGTGAGAGAGACAGGGTCACCGAACGTTCCGGCATTGTTTGTATGACCACTGGTTTACTTTGCTTTATTTTCTATTTTTCATAACCTTGTAGGCAGAGAAAACCAGGTGGTGAGTGAACTTACCTTGGATCATTTTTGAAGGCAGAGCATGAAAGGACCCCTACCAGAGGCACAGCCTGTGTGCAATGCCTCAAGAGGAAAAGTGCACAAAACCTGGCCAGTTTTTACTTTTAATACTGCTACCTTGTCCTAGACAAGGACAGGAGCGGAGATTGTTTCTTGAAGCACTAAGCCAGAAATCCAAAAGTGGTACTGAAATTGGATGCAGTGTGTTTGTCCATGTATATGTATGTGTTTTATGGGGAGAGGCAGGAGCCCACCATCTTCACTGAACTCCCCAAAGGGTCTACAATTCCAAAAGAAGTTGAAAACCAAAGTTAAAATATATTCCCCATCGTCTCATAAAACCAAAGTGATCTAACTATCTCTAGACGTAGGACAGGCCCTCAACCTGAAAGTGATGCAAATTCTAAGAATTTTAAAACATAGCTTCTAGAAAGCAAATGCTAAAATATATAAAAAAATGAAATGTCAATCTGTCAAGGAATAACTCACCAGAATTCCCACCCATTCAAATATGGCTGAGGCTTTGAAGAGCAGGAGCAATAGGGTAGAGCAAAGAAATTTACTGCAGTATCAAAGAGAAAAAAAAAAAAAAAAGGCAGGAGAGGGTGAGGTAGAAACAGACAAGAAAAATAATGAAATATTAGAAAATTTGATATCAGCAGCCTAGAACTTTGTGTTCATCCCTTTAAAAAGGAATTAAAGAGTGGAGCTTTATTTTGTGACCTTGGAGAATCATTTTTTTTTTAATTTGTGTCTTATTTTCATTTGGTTTTAGAAGTTAAGCGTTTTTGTTTCTATACCTTTGAAGTGGAACTGGTAATATCAGGCTGGCCAAATAGATTTTTCAACATTTTTGGCCAACTAGATAATTTTTTAACTTCTTACGTTGACTACATAAAATCACTTTGTTTTTGTACTCTAATATTACTTTTCCCGAGAACCTCAAATCACTAGTCCTGTTGGGAGAGGAAATAAAAGCTTAAGTCCCACCATGGCATTTCCACCACTTCATGTATTCATCCATTCAACAAATGTATTACATGTCTACCAAACATCTGCCCCACCAAAGGTGCTAATGATACCGTGTCCTTGATACAAACAAAGCTCTTGATCGAAGAAGCTTTATGTCCTGGGGGAGGGGGGACATGGCAAACCAGCCGACAGTAACAGAGGCTGTGTGGTATCACGGGCAGTGACTCAGAGAGGAAAGGTTAAAAAGAGTGGTATATGGGAAAGTTGAGAGACTATAAATGTAAGTGTACTTTAACTAAGCACTTCAAGCTATTGAGAGTGACTGGTTTTCAAAGTTTGTAAGTAATATAGTCACTCAAAACAATTTTCCACCCATCTCACTGAAACCTTATATCTATGTATATTTATATCCAAATAGGCTGCTTCCCTGGTGGCTCATTTAGTAAAGAATCTGCCTGCAATGCAGGAGACTCCAGTTGGATTCCTGAGATGGGAAGATCCCCTGGAGAAAGGATAGGCTACCTGCTCCAGTACTCTTGGGCTTCCCTGGTGGCTCAGACAGTAAAGAATCCACCTGCAATGCAGGAGACCTGGTCTTGATCCCTGGGGTGGGAAGATCCCCTGGAGAAGGGAATCTCCAATATTCTTGCCTAGAGAATCCCCATGGACAGAGGAGCCTGGTGGGCTACGGACCGTGGGGTCACAAAGAGCTGGACCTGACTGAGCAACTAATCTGATACCCAAATAGAGCTTCCTTGGTGTTTCAGATGATGAAAAGAGTCTGCCTACAATGCAGGAGACCTGGGTTTGATCCAATCCCCAGGTTGGGAAGTTCCCCTGGAGAAGTGAATGGCACCCACCCCAGTATTCTTATCTGGAGAATCCCATGGACAGAGAAGACTGGCAGTCTACAATCCATGGGGTTGCAAAAGTCAGACTGGACTGAGAAACTAACACACACTCAAACAACCATCACCACAATCTAATTTAGAACATTTTCATCACCCCAAAAAGAAATTCCACACTCAGCAAATCCCCAACCTTCTCACGCACAGCACTACCTCAAGAAACCACTCATCTACTTTCTGTCTTTATAAAACTGCCTGTTCTGATATTTTCTATAAAGAAAATCTACATTATGTAGTTTTTGTGACCGGCTTCTCTCATTTAGCATAATGCTTTCATGGTTTATTCATGTTATAGCAAATATCAGTACATCAGTACTTTATTGCTTTGTGTTTAGTGTGTCTGCAGGAGAGTGGGAGGGGAGGGGAACAGAATTTACAAACAGGTGGTGTGAGTCCACATCCCACCTCTGCTGTAATCAGACATCCAGCCTTAAGAAGGGTATTTATTCTCTTTGAAATTCCCTTTCCTATGTGGCAAAATGAGGGATTAGAATAAATAATGTTATATAGGTTCAAGCACCTTTGTTTTTTGTTGTTGTTGTTGTTGTTGTTTTTTTTGGCAGCACCCATGTGGCTTGTGGAATCTTAGTTCCCCCACCAGGCTCTAACCTTCAGAGAATCAGGCCATAAGAACAGAGAGCTACACGTCTTTCCCTTAGAGGACTCATCCTACCTCAGCTAAAAGTTTCCTTGGCAGTGAAAACAAGGAGTCCTATAGGTTCTATTCTTTCTGTTTGAAAAGAAAGTAAAAATGAGCTTGACAGTTTTAATCATCACTGTATCCTGGAAACTGTACCCATATATGAGGTGAATGAGGCCCTATAACCATGAGCAGTTGCTTTATTTGCATCACAGAGAGCCAGATGGTCTATTTTAATGAGAAGGAAATACTATTAATTCCATCACGTAGAGATGCTCTGTTAACAGTGTCCATAGGGTTAACAATTTGTTGCTTAAAATTTCTGCTGACCTAACATGAGGCTTTATTGTTTATGATCTCAATAAATCACCTCTAATATTATTTTCCAAGAAAAATAATTCTTACAATATGAGATAATGTGCTAGACTCTTTGTTGTATATTTTTTAAGCAAAGTTATAAATATCCTAAGGAAAAGTCCCTTTGCAGTTGCTCGAATATTTGATGCTATCAAACACAATGCCACTACTCTTTGGAATATTAATTTGGCTTCATGAAATGCACAGAAACATTAAACGTACTATTATGGGTATGTATTCTCTTAAATTCCACTCCTAACATAAATTTTTTTCAGATTTTCATTCATTTATCTGTGTATTCTGAGTATGTTTCTCTTGGATTGAATTCCCCAAACACACCAAAACCTCATTCTTATTTGCCTCTATCTTTACCAGGAAATTACCTCAATCAGGCAAACTTTTATAACCCTCTCTCCTATGTAGGGTTTCCCTAACTTCACTCTAACTCCTTTTTCTTTTTCAATTCTCAGTCTATCCCTGCTGAAAAGCTTCCTCTGGCTCCCAAAGTCCAGCAAAGACCTAGGTTCCCTTGAGATATTCTTACTGAACGCTCCTGGAATAAACACATGCCATTTTGTAATTGCCTATTTCTCAAACACATTCGATACTAGACTCAAACTTTCAAGAAGACAGAGATCTGTGACTAGGAATGTTTTTGTTTCATTATATATCCAGATGTATTCAACCAATAATTGCTAAATAAGGGGGAAATGAATGAATACATTGCACATGGCACAGTGGAAGATAATAAAAAGAACTAGAGCTAGGTAGAACATTAAAGTCAGCTATATTTATTCTAGGTGTGAATATTTGATAATGATATGTAATTAAGGAAACAACAGTTAAGATCAGTGTAACCACAACTTGCCACGTAGTTGGAAAAAACCTTAATTCTTTCTAAATATAATTTACTAAAATTTACCATCTTAAAAGTGGGAATAACTTAGGGAAAGAAAGATAAACACATTAGATTGTATATATCAATTTTTAAAGAAAATCTACAGATAAAAATATATTAATAAGATGTATCCTTCATGCACTCAGGATTTGTAAGGAATCAAGTCAACTATACAGAGTATGACCTTTTCAGAATATAAATTATACAAGTCAATCAACAGTTGATAAAATTTTGCAAAATGCCCCTGGGTTGCAACAGCAGAAGTCTCCAAGTCTGAAGCAGTAGGATCTAGGAACTTTGTGAATATTCAAGACACAGAAAATTGTGAAGCAGAATCAGATGTCTGTTACCTGTCTAGAGTGAAGGCGTACATCTTGGTGGCTTTGTCATTCACAAAGTTCTTTCAAGAAACTCTGTTGTGGCCAGGATAAAAGCTTTGGCTGTTGTTGTTACTGTTGTATCAGCGGCTGCTGATCTTTAACCCACTGTCCAGTTTTGGAAGAGAAGCAGCGATACAGTTATTCTCACACTTTCCAAAGGAAAAATGAAAAGACTTCTGGGATTACAGTAAGAAGCCTCCCACATCGGTGTTCTTGATAGATCTGCTAAAATTACACCCTGTTTGAAATATCTCCTGGCCTCATTCTCTCACCCAGAGAAACTTGTTTCCTGCAGGTAGGAACATATGGAGTGTGCGTGTGTGTGTGTGTGTGTGTGTGTGTGTATGTGTACTTCCCATGATATCTGATTCTGTTGTGCTTTCTGGGAGGTAGAGGAGCTCAAGGGTCAACTACTAACTGCTGATGTAGGGAGTTGGTCTTCAGAGCACACCTGAGTGAGCTGCACACAGTGACCTTCTGTATGGTACTACTCCCCACCCTCCTTTCCATTTTCTTTTTCTTCAGTAGTGAGTGGGGAGCTCTCTCCCTGAACTCAAAATCATTTCTCCTGGGATTTAGTCCTGAAATGCCCTCTAAGCAGCTGTCACGATTCTCTTCTCTTCTAGGACCATTTGGGGATTTCACTACTGAAGCGAGGACACGGGTGGTTAGTCACTGAAGTCTGTAATCTGAAACAGTTCCTGGTGCGGCAGCTTTGAAACCCTTTTGACAGGCAGGAGGAGGGCAGTCTCAGCTTCTAAATGAATAACAACCCTCAGTCACACAAGAACTAGAATGATCTGTGCTCTGCTTGGCCAGGGGGCCCTTGGCTGAGGATAAAAGATGGGCCCAAGCCGATCCTACCAGGCAAACCCATCACAGATCTTAGAAATGGAGTCTTCTCATTTGATCTCAAGAGAACTTCAACTCCCAAATTCCTGTGAACTGACCTTTTATTTCATGACAAAGAACTTTCCAAATAAGAGAAAGGACCATGCCCCAAGGACAACAGCCTGGTCACACAGCAGACCTTTACATGTGAGCCAAACACCACCCAAGAACTACGGAGATGCACGCAGCGGCAGGCGAGGGCAGAGTGGAGAAGAGGGCACAGACCCTCCACCTCTGAGTCCTGAGCTCCTTCTTGCTCTGTCAAGACTAATTCCCTAGTGAGAAAACTCAGAGTGGTGTAGCCCTGGAGTAGCCCAGTGGCCCAGCACCCTGGGGATTTACCCATGTTACTGAGCAGAGATCTCCTGCCATTAAATCAATATTATCTCCTGGAAGGAGAGTGGAATTCAATGGCAATGACTACAGACAGTGAGGGGAGAAGTCACCTTTCACTGAGTGGCTGAGGTTTCCTATGACATCTGCCGTAAAGCTGTACGTCTTGTCTCTTTTAAGCTTTCAAACACTCTCCTCTTTAACGTGAATTCTAAGGTTTCTTCATGCGGCCCCACTGCCAACCTGATCATTAACTTTGCTCTGACAGATGGAAACCAGAGAAATGGCTCTGGGAGGCCATTTTTCTTCACAGGAGAAATTCTGGGTCTGGTGTTAAAGTATTTCCTTCTCTTACATCCTTATTCTTAACTTTGCAAAATAATAGGTTATTCTATGGATGCAGAAGTAAGAAACGAGGAAAGAATGACTAATCGATCGTGTGACCCGTTGCCATACTTTACAGCTTGAATCATTTGTGAGTAGTTTCTAGCACATAATAAAAGAAAGAGAATTCAAGTGAATGAGTATCAAAAAAAATAAAGCAACTACCTAAAACCAGGCTGTAATCCCTTAAAGATAAGTGCCAAGAAGCGGAGATAAGTATTATTCAAATGCAGGAATTAGAGTATTTAGCTATAGCCTTCAACAGAGAAAAAAGCAATCTGAAAGTTTGAGGTTTCACATGATGAGCTTGGTGGCTGGCACGCATGCAGATACACAAATATATTTGCACCTGTTTGTGACTCCATGGGCCTCCCCTGGTGGCTCAGACAGTAAAGAATCTGCCTGCAGTGCAGGAGATCTGAGTTCATGATTCCATGAGTATGAAGATAAATACATACACAGTTATTAATGTGAATTGCCAGTGAGAAGAGGATAGCGTGGGGTAGGTGAGAAGGCAGAGTAGAGCTGATACAGACAGGGTAAGGTGGAAGTGGGAAAAGAGGAAACATGGATCCAAGCCAAAAAAGGTGAGAAAAAAGTGTATTCTGTGATCGCTCATGAGTTGAGGTATATAAAATTGCCATTTTTGTAGACCCAGCAGTTTCATATGATTTTACTTAAATATATATGCACGTGTGTGTGTGTGTGTGTGTGTGTGTGTGTGTTAGTCACTCAGTTGTGTCTGACTCTTTGCAACCCCATGGACCATAGCCTGCAGGGCCCCTCTACCTATGGAATTCTCCAGGCAAGATTACTGGAGTTGGTTGCATTTCCTTCTCCAGGGGATCTTCCCCACCCAGGGATCCAATGTGGGTCTTCCGCATAACAGGCAGACTCTTTACCGTGTGAGCCACCGGGGAACCCCCCACACATGTATCCATACTTCTAAAATGCATGTGTGTGCATGTGTGACACATTTAAAAATAAAAGTGTGCACATACTTTTAAAGTACTGGGAAATTAGGTAGTATTTTCATCAAAGGTTTGTGAATTCCCAAGTACTACCCTTGACGATAATTACTTGACTGTAAATCAAAGTTTCTGGTATAAGAAGCATAACAGCAGGGAATAGTGGATTACAACAAATAAAATTTTCATATTAAAGAAAAGTTTTGCTGCTGTGAATTTAGATGTAAAGTTATGATCAAGAATTGCATGCATGTTATGTAAAATATTTACCCATTGATTATTTTATCTTATAAACCCCTTTTAAACTGCACCATAATTCCCCTTCCCCCAATATGTTCTCAGTATATTGTTTATGAAAAATGTCTCACCCTCCCCGACTAACCTTTGGCCCACTTAGGCCTACACTGATCACTAGGGGTTAATGGCCCAAATCAGATGCCACTCCATGTGAGTCACAAAATATGTAGTTGGAAAGCAACACAGATCAAAAAAGAAACCCCCCTATCTTGTTGACAGTTGGTTTTGTTGGGCATTTTGCTGCTTATCCCAGTTTCCTAGGCAACCGGCTTTCAAACCATCCTGAATTACAGGTTGTCCTCTCCGCCCACTCTCCATCACAAGCTTGTAGCAACTGAAGGGGTAAAATGCAATTTATAACAGTTAACTCTGGGAATAAATATTCTATCAGCCACAAGAATATAACTGACACAACCAAAGATCTGGTTCTGCTCCCCAATACTAGCTGTTGTCAACAAAAATTTCTTAATAGGATTTTACACGTGGTAGCTAACACATCTGGAAAAATAATTGACACGTGTGTCTTACACATGGTTTGCTGTTTTATTTGCAAAAGGATGTGTGTACGCAAAAGCATTGTAATCATCCCTGCACACTAAAGTACTGAGTTCTCACAATCTGCCTTCCCCAAATTTAAATTCTTATTTCAGGAACACTTCATGTTGTTTGCATATAACTGTTCCTTACAAAGACATATGCAAATGTGCTTGTTTTTAGATACAAATGTGGATTTTTGCTCTGTTTGTATCCTTGTTGTTTGTGTGTAGAGGCAATGGAATGGAGTGATTTTGTTCGTTTTTTAATTTCTCTTGTCCTTTTGACCAGACAGTGTCCTACCCCACAGAAACAAGAGCTTTGATTTCTGTCTCCATTGATTAGTTCTACCTGTTTTTGAACTTCATAAAAATGGAATCATATGGTATTGTCAGTGTGCAATATTTTGTATATGGTTTCCTTCTGTCAACATAATGTTTTGGGCGTTCATGCATCAGAGTGGTTAATGTATGGACTTTCAAATGTACGCGTGCTAAGTCGGTTCAATCGTGTCTGATTCTTTGCGACCCCTTGGACTGTAGCCCTCCAGGCTCCTCTGTCTATTCAAATGTATCGACAGACTTAGTTTCAGTTTCTGGTTTGACCCTTTTCTTCTTTCCTTGAACAAGTTTTCTGACCTCTGTGGTTTTCAATTTCTCATCTGTAAAATGAGGACATTATTTAGGGTCTATCTTACAGAGTTCTTATGAAGAGTAAAAAAGATATTGTGTATAACAGTACTCCATGTAGTATCCGCCATGTAACCAATTTTATCTATATGTGGGCTGCTATGTAATTGGCCATGTCTAAAGAGGAGAGTGAAAAAGTTGGCTTAAAGCTCAACATTCAGAAAACTGAAATCATGGCATCCAGTCCCATCACTTCATGGGAAATAGATGGGGAAACAGTGGAAACAGTGTCAGACNACCAGATGCCATGATCTTAGTTTTCTGAATGTTGAGCTTTAAGCCAACTTTTTCACTCTCCTCTTTCACTTTCATCTTTCTGCCATAAGGGTGGTGTCATCTGCATATCTGAGGTGATTGATATTTCTCCCGGCAATCTTGATTCTAGCTTGTGCTTCTTCCAGCCCAGTGTTTCTTAGGATAGCATGCTTATCACCCCCAAATTTAGCTTTCATTCTGCACTATATAGTTAATTCCACTCTACCCATTCTGTCCTTCCCTGACCCCCTTTGCCTTCTGGTAACTAATACTCTGTTCTCTGTATTTATATGCTTGTTTTTGTTTGGTCTGCCTGGCATGCTACAGTCCAAGGGGTTGCAAAAGAGTTTGATACAACTTAGCAACTGAACAACAACAATATGAAATAGTCATTTCTTCTTTTTAATAAGGACCAGGCCCCCAACTAAGGTGAGGTATACTGGTTAGTTATAATATTTGAACATAGTGGAGTCATTGTCTGCCCAAATATTCCCTTTCCAATATTGGCTGATCAGATTACAGGCCTCGGGCATCCCACTCGGTCATTTCCTACTAATTCAAACTCTTTGCTTTGAAGATGCAATTTAATTTCTAACTAATGGCTTAGACAGTAAGATATACTCACCTGCATTACCCTCTTCTGAGAAGATATTCCCCTCAGGGCTAGCTTATTTGACACCTGCATCCAGCCCAGCCACCCAGTTTTAACTGATTTCACTGCTACACTGACCATATTGTTGTGCTAAATGCACCCAGTTTGTAAATTTGGCTGCTGCAAGTTCTCATTCTGTCCTTTTTACAAATTTTCAATATGTCAGTGAATACATTTGCTCCTTGGGCTTACCTGGTGGCTCAGAGGTTAAAGCATCTGAGTGCAATGTGGGAGAACTGGGTTTGATCCCTAGGTCGGGAAGATCCCCTGGAGAAGGAAATGGCACCACACTCCAGTATTCTTGCCTGGAGAATCCCATGGATGGAGGAGCCTGGTGGACTACAGTCCACAGAGTCGCAAAGAGTCAGATACAACTGAGCAACTTCACTTTCATTTTCACCCCAATTTCCTAGCCAGAAAATGTTGAATGATAGTACTAAGCCACTTCAGAAGACTCTTCTGAGTAAAAATAATCCCTTTCCTCCTTCAGAGATAGCAAAACATTTCCAAAGTTTTTAATATTGTAAATACATTAAATATTGAGAAGTCATTTATGGATAAAAGCAATAAAACATATCAGAAGTTAAATACCACTTATATAAAAAATTTTAACATATTTTAACTTAAAAATAAGATATATACACAGCAAAACATCTTTAAAATTCAAGAAGATTGACAATGGATGGTAAATCCTCGTACTTAATATCCTAGGCTAAGATAGTGGGAATAAACCAAGTTTAAGAATATCCTGGATATCTTCATGGAATTTTTTGTGCATTTATGGGCACACATACACAAACTTTTTTTATAGTCCAAATTAATGTGTATTTGAGGAATGACTTATAAGCTTGTCAGCAATTGATTATTTACATGTCATTTCTTAATTATTAATAGACTTTCTTTTCTTTGATGGCTCAGATGGTAAAGAATCTGCCTGCAGTGCAGACCTGGGTTCAATCCTTGGTTCAGGAAGATCCCCTAGAGAAGGGAATGGCTATCCACTCCAGTATTATTGACTGGAGAATTCCAAGGACAGAGGAGCCTGGCAGGCTACAGTCTTTGGGGTCACAAAGAATCAGACACAACTGAGCAACTAACATGTTCACTTCACTTCTTTTTCTTTTCTACAACAGTTTTAGGTTCACAAAGAAATTGAGTAGAAGGTGCATATTTCCTGTATACCCCTGCCCCACATATGAGAAGCCTCCCCCATTCTCAACATCCCTCCCAGAGTGGCACATCTGTTTTACACCCAAATTGTTTCCATTAGGGCTTACTCTTGGTGTTGTCCGTTCCATGGGTTTGGGATGTATAATGGGATGTGTCCACTATTATAGTAACATACACAGTTTCACTGACCTAAAAGTTCTTTCACACACACTTTTTATTTTTAAATTTTTAAGATTCATATATTTATTTATTTTTGGCTGCACTGGGTCTTCATTGCCTCACCTGGACTTCCCCTAGTTGCAGTGAGTGGGGGCTACTCTCTAGGTGTGGTGTGGAGCAAGGGCTCTAGGGCCCACGGGCTTCAGTAGTTACAATGTGGGGGCTTAGTTGTCCGGCTGCTTGTGTGATCTTCCTGGGCTAGGGATCGAACCCATGTCTTCTGCATCAGCAGGTGGATTCTTATCTACTGGACCACCAGGGAAGTCCTACACACACTTTTTAAACTAAATTCAGCCGATTTTTATGATAGTGCTATCTGGTGAATCCTAAGGTTGCATCAATAATAAAGCTATTGTCTTTCCTTTTGCTCTTGCTGGGAGACTCACAGGCCTGTCCTTTCCCTACTGGACCAAGACAATCTGATGGTTGTGGCGGCTGTCCCACAACCTCCACGAGCCAGCAAGTCCAGTTCCACATCCCACCTCATGTCTTGTTTACCAGCAAACTGAACAGGCTAAAGTTCACAACAGTTGCTCTTCATTAGGAGAAAAGTAAAAGAAGACAGCCAGAGGCCCCCAGAGACAACTCAGCTCTTTGTTCAGTCCAACAGTTGACATTCATCTCATCCTCCTCTTCCTTCCAAGCCTTGATGAAATTTCTGCTGCTAATGGCTAAGCCCCAAGCTCATCCTAAGCTCTAGTGAGTTGGACAGACATGGTTCCTGCTTTCTAAGAATTTATAATTTAGGGGAGAACTGCCTTGTAAAAGCAATCCAGAGACTTCCCTGGCAGTCCAGTGGTTAAGACTTCCCTTTCCAATGCAAGGGATGCGTGTTGGATCCCTGATCAGGGAACTAAGATCCTAATGCCTCTCAGCCAAAAAAAGCAAAACATAAAACCAAAGCAATATTGTAGCAAATTCAATAAAGACTTTTAAAACAGTCCACATCAGAACATTTTTTTAAAAAAGCAATCCATTTGGTTCAGTAGTGGGGGACATACCATAGTCATTACAAACCAGCAAACACATCCCAGGACATATTTATACTTGAAAAAATATATATATATCATGGGCTTCCCAGGTGATGCTAGCGGTAAAGAACCTAGCTGCCAATGCAGGAGACATAAGAGACATGGGTTTGATCCCTGGGCAGGAAGATTCCCTGGAGAAGGGCATGGCGACCCACTCCAATGTTCTTGCCTGGAGAATCCTATGGGGAAAGGAGCCTGGCAGGCTACAGTCCATGAGTTGCAAAAAGTCAGACACAACAGAGAGACTTTACTATATGTATATATATATATAATATATATATATATATAGTTAGACGTTACTAACTATATGTATAAAATACTCTTCCACAAAAGCTGAACAGAGTGGATATTAAAGTGAATATCACCATCCCCAGTCATTTTGTACACCAACATTAAAAATTAGCAACTCTTATCTTTGCCTCTTGGATTATCAGATCTGGCTCTGTCAATCAAAAATAATACCACACATCATGCATTATCTTACAGCTGCTTTCAGCTCTGAAAAGAAAATCTCTCTCTTAGAGCCTGAAATGACAGACACTGATGCTTATAACATTGTTCTGAAAGAGTTAGACAATTTAAAATGAAACACTTATTTTGTCATATGAATCCAAATATTTTCCTGTCTTTCAGGGAAATGTCACAGGAAGGTGAATCTTGTCTGGCTTCCTCTAATTGTGGAAGTAATGACAGTGCGCAAGATACAGTAACTCTTCCAACACCCAAAGGGCAAAATTATCCCATCACTCTACATTGCAGATCTCTTTTATGGAGAATTTCAGTTGTTACTCTTGAGCACAGTGTTTACAAACACTCAGCAACTTATTAATCAGTAGATGAGAGGAAATGGGAAGGCTACCAAAAAAAAAGTAACTAAGACATTAAATAATATGAAAAAACTAATTAATTAGATGTGTGACTTGCCCATTATTTTCCCCTAAGAACTCCCACATGAGGCTCCTTTCTCCTAGGTCTCAAAAATAAATGTGGTATATACAGGAAATAGGCTTGAGAGTTATCTAAACTGAACACCTGAAGATGTAATGGTGGCCTGAATTTAATCAACAAAATCTAGAGGACACATTCAGTGAACTGTCTTCTAGAAAAGAGCATGGTATAGAATTGATTGTGGATAATTTCCACTGAACAAGTTATCCGGATTTTAAATGGGCACTCATAAGAGTAAGCTTCCATTGCCTGGAATTGGCCCTCCTAGGTACCTCCCCCAGAGAAGGCAATGGCACCCCACTCCAGTGCTCTTGCCTGGAGAATCCCATGGACAGAGGAGCTTGGTAGGCTGCAGTCCATGGGGTCACTAAGAGTCGGAAGTGACTCAGCGACTTCACTTTCACTTTTCACTTTCATGCATTAGAGAAAGAAATGGCAACCCACTCCAGTGTTCTTGCCTGGAGAGTCCCAGGGATGGGGGAGCCTGGTGGGCTGCTGTCTCTGGGGTCACACAGAGTCTGACACAACTGAAGTGACTTAGCAGCAGTAGCAGCAGCAAACACCTCCCCAACCCTGCCTGCTCTTCTGGAACACTGCTCCTTCTGGTCATGCACATGGATGCCACCTTCTCTTCTTGAGGGTCTCAGCTCAGTTGGCCCCTCTTCAGAGAGCCCTTCTCAGACCTTTCTGTGAAAAGCAGTGGGGTCTCAGCCACACCTACTCTCTTCTTCACAGTGCACCCTTCATCCCTGTCGGAGCTCTTCTCACTACGCATGCTACACTCTTTGTTTCCTATTTCACTTCTCATCTGCTGCTACAAGAATGTAGGCTCTTGGGGCATCAGGGACGTTGCTATTTCACACTGTTGTGTCCCTTATTCTTGGTACACAGTATCCAGTTTATCATGGGAGAGTGGGTGAATAATAAGACTTTTTAGAATTCAATGAATGGAAAATTAAATGACTGATGAATGGTTGGATGGATGAGTGAAAGATACTAGTAAGAATTACATTCAGAGTACTGTAATTACTTGTGATTCAGAGTAAGCCTTTTTTTTTTTAAGTGTTGAAAGTAAAGTATTAGTCATTCATTCATGTTCGACTCTTTGTGACCCCATGGACTGTAGCCCATCAATCAGGTTCCTCTGTCCATGGAATTCTCCAGGCAAGAATACTGGAGTGGGTAGCCATTCCCTTCTCTAGGGGGTCTCCCTGATCCAGGGATCAAAGCTGAGTCTCCTGCATTGCAGGCAGATTCTTTGCCAGGGATCTCTTTATTCATGGGATGATAAAGTTAAAATTAATTTGTATGATACCATCTTTGGGTTTAAGAAAAGGCAGAGGAACCAGAGATCAAATTGCCAACATCTGCTGGATCACTGAAAAAGCAAGAGAGTTCCAGAAAAACATCTATTTCTGCTTTATTGACTATGCCAAAGCCTTTCACTGTGTGGATCACAATAAACTGTGGAAAATTCTTCAAGAGATGGGAATACCAGACCACCTGATCTGCCTCTTGAGAAACCTATATGCAGGTCAGGAAGCAACAGTTAGACCTGGACATGGAACAACAAACTGGTTCCAAATAGGAAAAGGAGTACATCAAGGCTGTATACTGTCACCCTGTTTATTTAACTTCTATGCAGAGTACATCATGAGAAACTCTGGGCTGGAAGAAACACAAGCTGGAATCAAGATTGCCGGGAGAAATATCAATCACCTCAGATATGCAGATGACACCACCCTTATGGAAGAAAGTGAAAAGGAACCAAAAAGCCTCTTGATGAAAATGAAAGTGGAGAGTGAAAAAGTTGACTTAGAGCTCAACATTTAGAAAACAAAGATCATGGCATCCAGTCCTATCACTTCATGGGAAATAGAGGGGAAAACAGTGGAAACAGTATCAGACTTTATTTTGGGGGGCTCCAAAATCACTGCAGATGGTGACTGCAGCCAAGAAATTAAAAGACACTTACTCCTTGGAAGAAAAGTTATGGCCAACCTAGATAGCATATTGAAAAGCAGAGACATTACTTTGCCAACGAAGGTCCATCTAGTGAAGGCTATGGTTTTTCCGGTAGTCGTGTATGGATGTGAGAGTTGGACTGTGAAGAAGGCTGAGCGCCAAAGAATCGATGCTTTTGAACTGTGGTGTTGGAGAAGACTCTTGAGAGTCCCTTGGACTGGAAGGAGATCCAACCAGTCCATTCTGAAGGAGATCAGCCCTGGGATTTCTTTGGAAGGAATGATGCTAAAACTGAAACTCCAGTACTTTGGCCACCTCATGCGAAAAGTTGACTCATTGGAAAAGACTCTGATGCTGGGAGGGATTGGGGGCAGGAGGAGAAGGGGACGACCAAGGATGAGATGGCTGGATGGCATCACTGACTGGATGGACGTGAGTCTGAGTGAACTCTGGGAGTTGGTGATGGACAGAGAGGCCTGGCGTGCTGCGATTCATGGGGTTGCAAAGAGTCGGACACGACTGAGCGACTGAACTGAACTGAACTGAACTGATCTCTGGGAACTCTGCTTGCCTGCTAGTTTTTGTTTTGTTTTTTTTTAACTTTTCATTTTATATTGGAGTAGAGCTGATTAACAATATTGTGATAGTTTCAGATGGACAGCAAAGGGACTCAGCAATACATATATGTGTATCCATTCTCCCCCAAACTCCCCTCCCATCCAGGCTGCCACATAACATTGAGCAGAGTTCTCTGTGCTACACGGTAGGACTTTGTTGGTTATCTATTTAAAATATAGTGGTGTGTACATGTCGATCCCAGAGTAAGCCTTTTGAACTCATGTAGACTTGTGTATCTCTTTACTCACTAGCCGGGCTATGATAACCTTTATCAACCTATTTTCTATCTATAAAATGGGGACAATAAAATTTTTCTTATAGGACTGTTATAAAGATTAAATTCAATTATTTATAATAAATGAATTTCACATATAAAGCTAATAGTAATTACTCAGTAAACAAAGGATATCCATATTAATTCTTCATATATAAAATCAGCCTGTAATCAGATAGGCAATTGTGCCTTATCAAATATGAAAAAAAAAATCACAAAGTACTTTCAGATCTAGTTGTCAAGTTTCAACTAGGATGGAAAAAAGCTACAATAGAGTGGACTTTTCTGCCTTAAAAAAAAAATTGGAGCTGGCAAGGGTTCAGTTCAGTTCAGCCACTCAGTCATGTTCAACTCTTTGCGACCCATGGACTGCAGCACACCAGGCTTCCCTGTCCATCACCAACTCTTGGAGCTGGCTCAAACTCACGTCCATCAAGTCAGTGATGCCATCCAACCATCTCATCCTCTCTCCTTCTCCTCCTGCCTTCAATCTTTTCCAGCATCAGGGTTTTTTTTCTAATGAGTCAGTTCTTCATCAGGTGACCAAAGTATTGGAGTTTCAGCTTCAGCATCAGTCCTTCCAATGAATATTCAGGACTGATTTCCTTTAGGATGGACTGGTTTGATCTCTTTGCAGTCCAAAGGACTCTCAAGAGTCTTCTCCAACACCACAGTTGAAAAGCATCAATTCTTGTATTAAAACTTGAAATTGCACTGCTAGCTGGTAAATCTTAGATATATCTATACGTCCTTTGGATGCAAATGGAGACAGAAAGAGGGAAGAGAAGATCATGAAGAACATATTTATGGAAGCAAAAACCCCACAACTCTGATATTTACTAAATTACTATACACCTAGATCATATTATAGTTTTCTTCTTAGAATTCAGAAACTTTATTGCTCATTTCCTTTACTTTACTAAAACTTACAGGATATTCCAGTGCTTTTTAAATTCTAGGTACATTTGGACAGTATATACACATCTTAAAAATATATGTGGATAGAGCCAATTTTATAAGACGACATGAGGAGCTCTGTGTTATTCTCATTGGTGCAAAACTAATTGGCTTTTCCCATTCATTGCACAAATATTTGTGTTTCCATTTTATTATCCTTATAATTGCAGCTGAAACCAAAAGAGGGCACAGCTACCTGCCAAAATCTGGCGCAGGATGCTTTGCATTTCCAAGTGTCCTAGCCAAGTTGTTTTCCCAAGTCTTGGGAGCCATTGGTGATAGAAGTCATTACTCCATACGCTACCTCATTGATGGCACTAGTTTTCCAGGAGCATATCTAGTTACACCAGCATTTGGTGAATTTTTTTGAGCTGAAAAGAAACTTCTAAAATATATCTGTGATCGAAGACTCCAGAAGTAATAATGAAAAAATGGTGGCATAAACTCCTGGTTGCTCCACTGGACCACATTAGAATCATGAAAATCTGGGGTGGTGTCTCTTCATGTGAAGTGGAGAGGAGTAATGAAAAGTAAAAGAGGATGGGAAAAGTAAAAAGGAAAGAACTATAATCCATAAAACCAAGTTGCATTTCTAGGTTTGGGGACCAGATCCAAGAATCTCAATCAATGCAACAAAACACTTTCTTAAATACCCACATTTTTTATTCTGGTAAAATCCTGACTTTATGTGGATATAACCAACCAGGAATCTCCTGGCTCCTTGAAAGATTTGGCTTTAACCCCAAATCCCATAGTCAATGGAAATCTATAATCTTCCCTTTATTTTGGCAACTTTTTGTGGGAGAGAAAGGGCATGAGGAAGAATGGGAGAATGTCTGCCTTCAGGTTCTGCTTCTGTGTTAAACCAGAAAAGAAACTCCCCTTCATTTTTTCACAGAAGAAATCTGTGCATACAGTGCATAGATGAAGGGAGCAGACTTACTGAAGACTGAAGACAAAGACGAAGGAGGTTAAACTGCAGCCACGTGAGAAATCTAAACTGGAACTGCAGTCGCCATTCTTCTCATGACTCCAGTTATCTTACTAAAGGGCTTAAGGTTTTCCATGAACTTAACTCATCTCATGTCTTCATCTTGCTGACATCTGTCTCTATTCTTTTTCTTTTCTCTTCTTCCTCATGGAATCATAGTAAATTCTTAAATTTATCACACTTGGAGTAATCCAGGGATTATTTTCTGTTGCCTGGTTAGTTAGCTCTAAACCCTCACACTGAGATGCTTATCGAAATATTTTCCCAAATGAGAAGAATTTTCCTACTGAATGTAATTCTGATGCTAGAATTTTAGTATTATAATATTTCCCCTCTCATTTTATTAAATAGTGCTATATATGTGTTGATGTTTACTGCCATTTCCTGATATTTGATTCTCCTCTCTTTCTGGACACATGGCAGGCTTCTCTGCCCCCTTGAGACTGGATGATAATTCAGTGCAATGGGCTGAGATTGAAAGTCATGTGAATTAGTTTCTGTCTGAGATATTGAAATGCCAGTGTGAGGTCCCCCAGTACTGTTTGCCCTGCTGTGACATCCATAAAAACCTGTGTATAACCTGAATCGCCTCAGCCTGGGTGCCTGAAAGACAACAGTGAATCAGCAGAGCCTTCCTCCTGACCGGCACTAGATTTATAAAACAAGGAGAAACAAATCTTTGCTGCTGTGAGCATCTGGGATCCATGGCTTGTTTGTTTTTGCAGCCTTACCTGGCCTCTTCTTACTTATACAGTTAAGTCCCCCGCATACAACGAGTTCTGCATGTTTGTACATCCAACTAAATCAGCTAAACAGTACTGTACTGTAATAGGTTTATAATCCTTTTCACCCAGTTCAGTTCAGTTCAGTCTCTCAGTTCTGTCCAACTCTTCCAACTCCATGCACTGCAGCACACCAGGCCTCCCTGTTCATCACCAACTCCTGGAATTTACTCAAACTCATGTCCATCAAGTCAGTGATGCCATCCAACCATCTCATCCTCTGTCGTCCCCCTTCTCCTCCCACCTTCAATCTTTCCCAGAACCAAGGTCTTTTCTAATGAGTCAGTTCTTCACAACAGGTGGCCAAAGTATTGGAGTTTCAGCTTCAGCATCAGTCCTTCCAATGAATATTCAGGACTGATTTCCTTTAGGATGAACTGGTTGGATATCCTTGCAGTCCAAGGGACTCTTAAGGGTCTTCTCCAACATCACAGTACAAAAGCATCAATTCTTCAGCACTCAGCTTTCTTTATAGTCCAACTCTCACATCCATACATGACTACTAGAAAAAACCATAACTGACTAAATGGAACTTTGTTGGCAAAGTAATGATTCTGCTTTTTAGTATGCTGTCTAGCTTGGTCATGCTTTTCTTCCAGGGAGTGTCTTTTAATTTCATGGCTGCAGTCACCATCTGCAGTGATTTTGGAGCCCAAAAAACCAAAGTCTCTCACTGTTTCTGTTGTTTCCCCATCTATTTGCCATGAAGTGATGGGACCAGATGCCATGATCTTAGTTTTCTGAATGTTGAGTTTTAAGCCAACTTTTTTCCCTCTCCTCTTTCACTTTCATCAAGAGGCTCTTTAGTTTTTCTTTTCTTTCTGCCGTAAGTGTGGTGTCATCTGCATATCTGAGATTATTGATATTTCTCCTGGAAATCTTGATTCTAGCTTGTGCTTCATCCAGCCTGGCATTTCACATGATGCACTCTGTATATAAGTTAAATAAGCAGGGTGACAATATACAGCCTTGACGTACTCTTTTCCCGATTTGGAACCAGTCTGTTGTTCCATTTCTAGTTCTAACTGTTGCTTCTTGACCTGCATAGAGATTTCTCAGGAGGCGGGTTAGGTGGTCTGGTATTCCCATCTCTTTCAGAATTTTCCACAGTTTGTTGTGATCCAAATAATCAAAGGCTTTGGCATAGTCAAAAAAGCAGAAATAGATGTTTTTTCTGGAACTCTCTTGCTTTCTCGATGATCCAGTGGATGTTGGCAATTTATCTCTGGTTCTTCTGCCTTTTCTAAAACCAGCTTGAACATCTGGAAGTACATGGTTCACATATTGCTAAAGCTGGCTTGGAGAATTTTAAGCATCACTTTACTAGCATGTGAGATGAGTGCAATTGTGCAGTAGTTTGAGCGTTCTTTGGCATTGCCTTTCTTCGGGATTGGAATGAAAACTGACCTTTTCCAGTCCTGGAAAAGTGGCCACTACTGAGTTTTCCACATTTGCTGGCATATTGAGTGCAGCACTTTCACAACATCATCTTTCAGGATTTGAAATAGCTCAACTGAAATCCCATCGCCTCCACTAACTTTGTTTGTAGTGATGCTTCCTAAGGCCCATTTGACTTAACATTCCAGGATGTCTGGCTCTAGGTGGGTGATCACACTATTGTGGTTATCTGGGTCATGAAGATCTTTTCACCCAAATAACACATAAAAAACAAACACACTCTTTTTTTTTTTAATTTTTACAGTGTAGTTCCTTGATAAGTATAGTAGTATAGCACAACAGCTGGCGTACAGGGGCTGGCGTCAAGTGAACAAGCGAGAAGAGTTACTGACTGGAAGAGGGAGAGGAGGTGGGAGACAGTATATGGTCAGCAACAGGAGATGGAGGGCAAGGTGGAATTCACTCATGCCTGACACTGATGGCACAGCTTCGGGCGCCTTGCTAGAACCAGGTGCACATTCACATCTTTGAACATTTGCAGCTTGAAGGTTCATATGTAGGGGGCTTACTGTACAGTGTTGTTATCACAAAGGCTTGGCACAGCCCTTACTTACTTCTCCCTACAGTAAAAGACTACATCCTCTTATATCATATTTTACTCTCAGTGGACTGAGCACCAAAAACAGTTTCTACAGTTTGACAATGTTCTCTCTGAGTCTTAAGGCCTGAGAACACATCATTTTTGGAGAATTTGTTCATGGGAATTAGTGGATCATTCTACCTATTCATTGGCCTCCTGAGCTTTGCCTCTGCTTTGGACATTGCTTATCAAGAGCCTATCAATTTGCAACTAACCAGACACTTGATTCTCAAGTGCAAACAGAGGGGAGGTTTCTCCACAGCAAGTCAATATACAAGTTTACTGGCCAACAAGACCCAGTGCAGGTTCTTTGTTCATTTTCTTTGTTGACAGTTCCCAGTATCTTCAGTGACCATTCAGTGGTCTATACTATTACATCTCAAAGTGAATTTAGAAATTAAAATGAGCAACTATCTTGTATGTGAGATATATTAAGAATGAAACATTAAGTTCTAAATTAGAAAGGGACTATATTGCATATCTGTATAAAAGTACTAAAAAGCCTTGAAGTGAACACATAAAACAAGTAATAAATCATACCTCAAAAAATCTGTTAAACATGATGAAGTGAAATATTTCTTTAAGTATAATATCTTTAAGTGATTTCTTTAAGTATAATTTTGAAAACCAAATACTGCTCTATGTTATGACATTTTCATGATGCTTTACACACAATAAATACCATAAACTTTTGTTTCAGTATTTCAAGAAGTATGATCATGTCCCCAAGGTATCCGTGGCTAATCATGAAATTAGTTCAGGTTTCTAATTAATTTACATTTAAAGATTCCCTCATGTTATTTTAATATTAATGGTCTGTTTATATAAATATCATTAGTCTCATTCCAATGTCTGTTTATTCATTGCATAAAATCAGAAAGCCATATTTTTAAAACATGAAGACTGGTGGTCAGGGGAATAGACCTTTAATCTCTGTGTCATCTGAGTAAATGGGAAAGCTTAAAAGTTGGCGCATCATTTCTATTGTCATGTATTAAAACTTGAGCCCAGGAGAGGGTGGTTAATTATTCAGTGGCAAGGAGTAAATAGTGAAGGTGGAGGAGATGGAGCCTGACCTGAAACCTGGCCTCTAAGGTGAGACAGAAGATGCAAAAGCTTCTCTTTCGTTCATTTGACAAATGTTTGTTGCATGCCGACTCTGTGCCAAGCAGCGTGCTCACTGCTGATGCTGCAGCCGTGACCAAATCCACCAGTTCTCTGTGCTGTGCAATGTGTGTTCTGATGGTAGAGACTAATGCCCAGGACATTTCAGAAACCCTGGCAACCTCAGTCATGATTTAGGGAGCAACTGATTCAAGGATTCCTATACAGAGGAGCAGAGCCCTGTGGAGGGGAATGGAGACTGAGGTCCTCTATGGGATAAAGGCAGACTGCGATCATCATTAAGGACATAAGGACCCTGCAAGGCTCTTTGGTCCACACTTGTCAGAAGGGAGACTTGGGCTTCCATAAGTGATTAGGAGAGCACATAGAGATCAAGTGTTGTATAGAACCTAATACCAAGTCTTAATAAATGAGAGCATGAAAGTCTTCAAATTTTCCTGTCTCAACTATGAGTTCCTCTGCGGCCTTCAGTGGGTGTCAGACCTCTGACGAAGAGTCAGAGATGGTGAGCCAGCTGTTGGAGACTATGATGATACGGACAAGGTAAGGCTGTATGGCAGTAGTTAAGGGTATGAGTCATACAAGCAGAAAACCTGGCTTGGAATCCCAGTTCTGCCCTGCATGAGCTAAGTAACTTTGGGTAAGTGGTATAATCAAGGTCTTTAGCTGTAAAAGGTTAGTGATTATGACAGAATCTAATTTATTGAATTGTGATTATTAAATTAGATAATGTATGAACCGTACTTAGAATATTGCCTAACTCTCCACAAACTCCTAGGATATATTACTTGTTATTAAAGGTGCCAGGGCCCAATCTTTGCAGCTGCAAATAGGTCTCTTGATCTCATTCCCCCACATTAAGACCCTAGTGTAAATCAATTAGAGTATGTAGGCCACAGAAATGGAGAAGGAAATGGCAATCCACTCCAGTAATCTTGCCTAGAAAATACTATGGGCGGAGGAGCCTGGTAGGCTGCAGACCATGGGGTCGCTAAGAGTCGGACATGACTGAAGTGACTTAGCAGCAGCAGCAGCAGGCCACACAAAAGCCAGTCTCATCACTGCTTCTAAGCCTTAGTTACTAAAATGTAACTAGGATGAGTATAAACACCCAATGAATTAACATCAGATGCAAATGGAAATTCTGACACCTTGTTTTCAGTAAAAGCCCACATACCAGAGACAATGCTGTAAAAACACCTGGCATTTTATGTTCAGATAGCACCATGCCTTCCTAGTACTATAGCTTCTACCACCTCTCAAGACACTAGGCCTCCTGAGAGCATCTTAAGAATGGGGTATTAGCCATGCAGAATGAAACTTAGGGTTAATGACCTCACTTAGGACCAGATGATATGATATTAGAGTGCGGAGCAGGGAAGGTTGTAATACAGAGAAAGGAAGAAGGGCTGAATAGGTGGTCAGGTTAAGATGGTAGAAAAATTCCTGAGAGAATGTATTCTTCTCACATTTCCCTTAGCCTCCTCTTTGATTAAACTGCAAGTTGCAAATGCAGAGCTACTTCAGCAGCCAGAATGCTGACACTGGCCAGAAGTATTCTTTCTAGTTTGCAAACTCAGTCTAAATTCTGAAGATGAGGGACTTCCTGGTGGTCCAGTGGTTAAGAATCTACCATGCAATACTAAGGACACAGTTCTGATCCCTGGTTACGGAAGTATTAATAAGATCCCACATGCTGCTGAAGAAAAGTTATGTCCAACCTAGACAGCATATTAAAAAGCAGATTGCCAACGAAGTCAAAGCTATGGTTTTTCCAGTAATCATGTATGAATATGAGAGTTGGACTATAAAGAAAGCTGAGTGCTGAAGAATTGATGGTTTTGAACTGTGGTGTTGGAGAAAACTCATGAAAGTCCCTTGGACTGCAAGGAGATCCAACCAGTCCATCCTAGAGGAAATCATCCCTGAATATTCATTGGAAGGACTGATGCTGAAGCTGAAACTCCAATACTTTGGCCACCTGATGCGAAGAACTGACTCACTGGAAAAGACCCTGATGCTGGGAAAGATTGAAGGCAGGAGGAGAAGGGGAGGACAGAGGATGAGATGGTTGGATGGCATCACTGACTCGATGGACATGAGTTTAAGTAAACTCTGGGAGTTGGTGATGGACAGGGAGGCCTCGCGTACTGTGGTTCATGGGGTTGCAAAGAGGTGGACAGGACTGAGCGACTAAACTGAACTGAACTGACATGCTGTGGAGCAATTAAGCCTACCCAACACAACTACTGAGCTCACGCACTCTAGACCCCAAATGTGTCAGTGCAGCCAAAAATAAATAAAAATAAATCATGAAGATGGAAAACAGCAGTGTGAACTGACTGCCAAAGAATTCTAGCTCAGGGTTGGTCTCAAATGTTTCATTAGCATAAAGCGTCTTAGCTTGTAAATAGAGCCTACCTGGAACCTTTTCCAGAACACTCTTACTGATAAAGGTGATGAAAACTGGATCTGTCCTTTTCAAGTTAAGTCTTCATTATTACTTGCCATGGAAGCTAAAGAAAAGAGCCATACTTGTCTTCTGCCATCTCTGACTCCCCATGACACTGGGCCTGTCGTGACTTTGGGCCTCAGAGGTACTTGCCTGATTTCCAAACTCTGAATGAGTTTCAACTTTAACTGAATTGTTTCCACTATTTTCTCTACATAAATTCACCAGAATTTTATCATCACCTAATAGCAGTGAAAAGATGAATGACTTAGATTGTTGTTCAGGTAATAAAAGACCAGGCCGATGAACAGCTTCACACATCAAAAGAAAATGATGATGTCTTTCAAGTGAGAAGGTATGCATAGAGAATGAACAGGATATGTTTGGAGACGTTTACACTTTGGTTGACTGATCTCTTTTAATATGTTTGCACAAAAAAGAGAGGGGGAACGTGTAGTGAAATACTTCTCCAAATCTACGTTAGTTTGAGGGTTGCTGTAGGCTTTCAGGTTCTGAAAATATGACTTATCCAGTCTGGTAATGCATTGAGAATGCTCTGAGGTTTAAAAAAAATGAGCTATTGATCTTAGAAGATTTTGATTTAGATTAGTTCACTTAAAAATGTAATAAATGGCAGGGCTCTCATGTCGAATCACTAAGGCAGCAATTATTTTAAGAGGATCAGTTGTCTGTGCTTTGAATTTAATAAAATCTCTTTATAGAGTTTTTAGACAGTATTTGAAATAACCACATAACTTGTCTGTGAAAAGATGTTTTCAGTTGTATGTCAAAAGTTGAAGAGAAATTATAAAGACAACTTATAGTTTTCTAAGACCAATAATAACAGATGGGCAGTTGCTTTTACTCTATTTGTGAGCAACTGTTGTTTTGAAAGGTTGTATTTTTTTTTTGTAAGAGAAAGAGAGAAAAAAGGGAGAGGGGGTACAATATCTGGACCCAGAAGATTTCTGAGTTAAATTTGCAAGAGCTAAAATTCTTTACAAAGGTAGGATAAAAGTAGTGACACAATCTGGTAACCTCTAGCAAATGAATTCTTACTCATGTTCATAAGGAAAAGGCAAATGTAATAAAAAGAGAAAAATGAGAGATACCTTGCTGGTAGCATTAACTTGCAATTTTTCCTTAAAAGCCAAATATTTAGGTTGAAAGGCCTTCTACCTCTGACCATTTTAGGTTTCAATGAAGATTTCATCATCATGGTTCTTGATATGCTAGTGGCTCCCTGCTGAGATAAAGCCAGAGGGGTCTTCATCTCTAAGCTGAGACCTCTGGTGCTCCTTTTCATCTTATAAAATTCATTTAGAGCCATCTTTCCTGACATCTGCACATAAAGCAATATAAAACATTACAATATAAATTACATCTGAGGGACTCATCTGAAATTCTATTTCACTGTTTAATAATTAAAAGTCAAAAACCTCTCTGTGGCTTTATAGCAGTCTCTATCAAGAATAAATTTTCTTGATAAGGCATCCTCCTCCCAAACAATGGAAGCTGTTGGCATATTCTGCAGAAATGAGTTTAGTTATTAATAAATCCTATCCTCTGGAATGTGACTCCATGTCTGAAACTCTTTGGAAGTGATGTTACATATTCAGAGTTCCCAGATTATCCACCCATTTACAAGTGTTGGAATTTAACATAAGTGCCTCCATGTTTTTCATTTATAAAATGATGTTGGGCAGTTACCCACTACACATGGTTGTGCAAGGACTGAATGAGTCAATATGAATGAAGTGCTCAGAATAGAGCCTGGAAAACAGAAAACACTAGATGCTGGCTGTTATTTTAACTGTTATGTTTTGTGTTATTCAGAAGAACCTTTCTGTTTCACACGAATGAGAAATTCTCCAAAGGAAAACCCTTCTAGGAGGACAAACATGATGATAGCTAAAAAATTGTTTTTCATTGTTTTATGAAACTTACGCACTTCTATTTGGGGAGGGTGATTCTTTTTTTATTGGACTATAATTGTTTTACGGGCTCCCCTTGTGCTTCAGCTGGTAAAGAATCTGCCTGCAATGTGGGAGACCTGGGTTCTATCCCTGGACTGGGAAGATCCTCTGGAGGAGGGAAAAGCTACCCAGTCCAGTATTCTGGCCGGGAGAATGCCATAGACTGTATAGTCCATAGGGTCGCAAAGAGTTGGACGTGACTGAGTGACTTTCACTTTCACTATAATTGCTTTACAATGTTGTATTTGTTTCTGCTGTACAATGAAGTGAATCAGCTATATGTATACATATATCCCCTCCCTCTTTGGCCTCCGTTCCCCCCCCTTCCTTGCCACCCCCACCTCACCCCCCATCTAGGTCATCACAGAGCACCAAACTGAGTTCCCTGTGCTTTGTAGCATCTTCCCACCATCTATTTTACACATGGTAATGTATACATGTATCAATCCTAATGTCCCAATTCATCCCACCCTCCTTAAGTATTTCTAAAATGACCCAACATGAATCTTTGAGAGCCTAAAATCTACAAAATAGTAAGGACAGGGAGCAGTGTCCTAGGGTTTGCACCTGCCATTCCTGTGTGGAAGGATTTTCTCCAACTTGCAGAATACCTGGCCTCTTCTCATCACTTACTTCTCAGTTCATTTCCCACAGCCTCAATGATCATTTACCCAACACTCTAAAAACTGACTCCCAACCCTCATCCCATATTCAGTCCTGTAGCCATAAAACTGTCCTTCTACTTATTGCTAATGAAAAGATTTCATCTGTTTATATATTTAGCATCTGTCTCCCTTACCCAAAAAGAATCTCAGGGAGAGAAAGGACTTTGTCTTCTGCCTAACACATAGAAGGTGCTCAATGCCTACTTGTGGAGCAAAAGAAAGAGATAATCATGAAAGAATGCATAGGACATGAATACATGCTGCTATTAAAAATAGCACAAGGCTCTTGAAAGACCTGGGGATGTGACCAGAAGGATCCAGGATGAAGGGTGCACACGGGAAGAAGTGGTGGTGGTGGTGGTTTAGTCGCTAAGTCGTGTCCAACTCTTGCGACCCCATGGACTATAGCCTGCCAAGCTCCTCTGTCCATGGGATTCTCCAGGCAAGAATACTGGAGTGGGTTCCTTCTCCAGGGGATCTTCCCAACCCAGGAATCAAACCCAGGTCTCCTGCACTGCAGGTAGATTCTTTACCAACTGAGCTACAAGGGAAGCCCACAGGAAGAAGTAAGTTCCCTAAAAGGAACCAAGAGAACTGGAACAGAAGACTGATAGGAGGGCAACGTAGGGGTGATACTTGGCAAAGATAACCTGTAGCTATTTTACAAGTTTTCCTGCAGTGCTAGGGAAGGCCCTCTTGCTGGTGTTCCACTTAAAAAACAAAAATTGTGATTATCTTATATAGCCTAGAATTTAATTCAAATGTCCNTCCTTCTCCAGGGGATCTTCCCAACCCAGGAATCAAACCCAGGTCTCCTGCACTGCAGGTAGATTCTTTACCAACTGAGCTACAAGGGAAGCCCACAGGAAGAAGTAAGTTCCCTAAAAGGAACCAAGAGAACTGGAACAGAAGACTGATAGGAGGGCAACGTAGGGGTGATACTTGGCAAAGATAACCTGTAGCTATTTTACAAGTTTTCCTGCAGTGCTAGGGAAGGCCCTCTTGCTGGTGTTCCACTTAAAAAACAAAAATTGTGATTATCTTATATAGCCTAGAATTTAATTCAAATGTCCTCATTCTTATTTCTGATGCTTCCTTGGCAGTCATTCTGGAGGACTGACAGTCATTTTCATATAGCTATGGGATATTCCGTGGCCAGGGAAGCATAACCTACAAGAGGATAGCTTTCTGTCACCCTGTCCCTACTCGTTTTCTTAGTAGCTCGCGTGGCTGAGAATCTGCTGAAGTCGGAATCACGAGCCTCTGGCTCGGGAAACAGCCAGTTAATTCACTTTTAAAAACTGAAGCACTGTTTAATAGGAGGGCCAGGGATTTAAGGCTGACAGGGGTCAGCTTAATCTTTGATGAGAGAATTCGCTCTAGTGATTACCCCACAGCTTAAGTGTTCAGTCATAATACTTAATTCCTCCAGATTGATTTTCCAGATTCTATCATCACCAGATCGTTGCTGCTCCACTAAGTATATTCCCTTGGGTTCCAGCGCCCTGCTGTGGAATCTGATTAGCAGTTCAGAAGAAGGGCCAGTGGGGAGAGTTCAGTTCAGTTCAGTCGTTCAGTTGTGTCCAACTCTTTGCAACCCCATGAACCACAGCACAGCAGGCCTCCCTGTCCATCACTAACTCCCGGAATCTACCCAAACTCATGTCCACTGACTCAGTGATACCATCCAACCATCTCATCTTGTCGTCCCCTTCTCCTCCTGCCCTCCTGCCCTCAATCTTTCCCAGCATCAGGGTCTTTTCAAATGAGTCAGCTCTTCGCATCAGGGGGCCNCAAGGAGTAAGCGTCTTTTAATTTCATGGCTGCAGTCACCATCTGCAGTGATTTTGGAGCCCAAAAAGATAAAATCTGCCACTGTTTCCCCATCTATTTCCCATGAAGTGATGGGACCACATGCCATGATCTTCGTTTTCTGAATGTTGAGCTTTAAGCCAACATTTTCCACTCTCCTCTTTTACTTTCATCAAGAGGTTTCTTAGTTCCTCTTCACTTTTCTGCCATAAGGGTGGTGTCATCTGCCTATCTGAGGTTATTGCAGTCACGTTAGGTACCCAGAATACAGGGGTTCCATGATAGTCCTTGTCAGATGAACATTGTTTTTCTCATCCAGATTTTAATTTAATTTCCCCTAACAGTTATTTCTAGCTGTAGACAGGCAATATGATAGCACTTCCCTGGGAAACTTTATGAAACATAGAGGAAGAAAAGAGCCCCTGTTTTTAAGTGCTACGTGTCTGAATTCTCTAATTTGATGATGAATTAGACAAGGTGTGTGTGTTCCCACCTGGAACTGGGTCATCACTTTTTCGTGATCTAGGGATGGATTACTCTACTGCCTGTGGATGTCCTATGCCCCAGCTGCGCTGAGAGCTTGTTAAGGGAGCAAAGGAGAAAAGTACAGTCCCTCTAATCTGTCATGTTCTGGTTTTACAAATCGCTTTGCTTTTCTTCTTCTACCAATGTCCTCACCTATTGTCTGACCTCTCCCAGAGCAACTACATTATTGTACCATGAATTTTAATGATTTTGTATATTATATTATCATCCTAAGGTAAACTTTTTGTGGGTGCAGGGAGAACCAAGCCTGCATTACCCAAGAGTTTTCCCCAGTAGTCAAGCCCTTAAAAAGTTTTACTAAAATGAGTTGAATACCTAAGCTGTCTACTCCTAAATTGTCTTTCTCCGTAAATGCATAGCTAAAAAGCACTAAAACCTAACAGTGTGCTGGCACCTTAACAAACCCGTTATTCACATCTCTGAATCCGAGAGATAAGAATGCCTTAACAGAGAATCATAATGCAGGCAATTGTTAAATCAGAATCAAATCCCAGTTTCTGGCAATGCAGCCAGGCACAATACACAGAAACTTCTCTAAACCTTCGATGTTGTATACAACAGCAACTCTTTTCTTTTGGGTGGCACTAACACTTTTGAAACTAGTTTCTCATCTGATCTTCACAATAGTTCCAGAAAGAGGAAAGGCAAATATTATTATCTCCATTTTGAAGATAACACATGAGTCATAACATAGATAAGTGACTGGGCTTCAGTTCTATAGCCAGCATCAGAGAGAGTTGGCAACCACTAGCTCCCAGGGTTCTGGACTACTAGTCCATTCTTTTTCCAATAAACTCCATTATGTCATATGCCTTCCTAATGCTACACTTTTCATATTTTCATGAGCACACAGATTGCCTGCAGATCTTGTGAATACACAAATTCTGAGTTAATATTGTCTGAGGTTGTACTTGAAATTCTGTATTTCTAACAAACTCCTAGGGGATATTGATACCACTGTCCTTCATATCTTTATATCTCCATTGCTTGGCTCATAGCAGGTGCTCAATAAATATCTGTCGCATTAATTAAATAAGGAATGACCACATTTCCTGTCCCACTTTGGGTGTCTCTAGTGCTGCTTGAATGGCTTCACAGGTGGCATTACCGGTAAAGAACCAGCCTACCAATGTAGAAAATATAAGAAATGGATGTTCAATCCCTGGGTTAGGAAGATCCCCTGGAGAAGGGAATAGCAAACCACTCTAGCATTCTTGCCTAGAGAATCCCCATGGGCAGAGGAGCCTGGCAGGTTACAGTCCATAGGGTCACAACAAGTCAGACATGACTGAAGCAACTTAGCAGGCACAGTGCTACATAAATAGTTAAACACTCAGGAAATAAGCAGTGAATTAATGAATTAATCTAGCAATCAGTGAAACAAGGTGCTGACTGTGTAGAACTCCATGTGATCATAGTTGATGAAAAAAATAAAGGACTTGCCGAGCAGGAGCGTTCCTGGAACACACCCCGGTTCACCCTGCGATAGCTTGTGAGTCCATAATAACACCTTTTGCTCACATAATTGCATCCATCAGAATATATCCTTGACCCCCTAAGTAACATGAAGATTTTTTTTTCCCCAAGTTCTTTTTGTGCTTTGAAGACACTGTCTCCCTAATATCCCCTGCCAAGGCTCAGTGAAGTAAACCCATTTCAGCATTCTCATTTTTACTCTGGAAAAGAAGTCTGAGTTGCCTCCAGCCTTTCAGGCAGTGCTGACATTAGAACTTGGGTTTTCTGCCTCTCAGACCAGATCATGACAGTTGGCTGAGTCTCTCGGAGTTTTTCCTCTGTTCCAACACTTTCATCTCCCAATAAGTCAAGGTGCTGAACAGGGGATTGCACTTCAAATGAAATATTTAATTGTTCTGAATTAAACTATGAAAAAAAGGCTTGATTCAGAGAAGGGGTGCATACAACAGAGCTTAATTAAAATGTTCTTAACAGTTGGTGAGATAGAGAGACGGAAACCACAGTAAAACATTTTCTAAGAATCCCATCTCTCAAGGTCTGGGCACAGGACTCTCCCTCGATGTGACTCTGCCTCAGGAAATCATTTATAAAAAGCCCTTTGCATTTATAAATTAACCCAGGAACACTGTTACTTTCGCAAATGCTTAGTAGCAGGTACGTTTTTCTGAAAGTGGGGTTGGCAGGGATGGGGGAGGACAATGACTAGAACAGAGGGGACAGAAAGTTGCCCCCTCTTTACAGAGAGACCCAGGGCAGCTGCTGCTGGCCGCTTAACTTCCACAGCCTTCCTCTCACTCACCTGGGCACAGGTTAGCCTCATCATCAAGGACATTTCCAGATATTATGCAAGAAAGACATTTTGGAACTGAGAATTTAAAACTTTCCAAGTTGTAAAGGGGAAAAAGAAGCCTCAACCAGGAGCAGAGCTGGTTTGCTGTCCAGATTCCTCAAACTGTGTAACTGGGACTCAGTTTCCCTACATCTGTCAGCTCCATGTTCCTCCAGGTCAACATCACTGTTAGGAAGGCGTCCCCTCAGGCAACAAGACCTGCACTGTACTTGCTCAGCAGCCCCAGTGGGAGAGAAAGGCCTCTTTTTCTATTCATTCACAAGAAAGTCTCAGGACTCACTCTAATTGGGTTAGCCTCATCCACCTGTTGCTTTCAGTTGATAACTCGTGTCCGACTGTTTGTGACCCCATGGACTATAGCACGCCAGGCTGTCCTGTCCTTCACTATCTCCCAGAGTTTGCCCTAACTCATGTCCATTGAGTTGATGACTCCATCCAACCATCTCATCCTCCGTTGCCCCCACCGCTTCCTCCCCTCAGTCTCATCCACCTGCTCAAGGCTAAACCCATCATCAGGGCCAGAGTGTGGTTTCTATGTAGTCGGGTCTCGGGGAGTGTCCAGTCCCCCTGAAGCACAGCCACCAAGAAGCTGGAAGGAGGAGGACCCTAAAGAAACTTGGGGAGTGTGTCTGAAAGAAGAGGGAAGAGATATTGAATAGACAAGCAACGGGCTTCTACTTAGTCTGATCTTGTATTTTGCCTGACTTCTAATAACTTGGTTTCTCCTTTGTTCCCAAATCCCAGACCCCCAGACCCTAACTCGAACACCATTTCTGATAACTGACTCCTTATCTTTCCTATCTTGCTAATCTGCCTGAAAACAACAGTAATAATAGCTAGCCATGCTTACCAAATACCCACTTTGTGCCAGACTTTGTGCTAAGTGCATTATGTATGTAATTTTATTATCCCCAACAGATCTGAAGATGTGTTTTATCACAACGCCTTCTTTAGTTGAGACAACTGGGGCTCAGACTGAGGTGACTTTCCAAAGTAACATGACAGTTATGGGAGAACCAGGACATAATGTCTAAGCAATTAGACTCTAGACTTCATTTCAGTCTAAGCAGTTAATCACTATGCTGTTTCCTGACTACATTTCATAGACTCGTCTGCAGTTAATGCTGGCAAATTAGTTAATTTCAGTTAATCTGTTAACATCAGTTAACAGACCTTAGCATCCTCACTTGTACAGTAAGAATGGTGTTACCTGCCCTGATCTGCTGGAGAAGGCAATGGCACCCCACTCCAGTACTCTTGCCTGGAAAATCCCATAGAAGGGGGAGCTNTCATAGACTCGTCTGCAGTTAATGCTGGCAAATTAGTTAATTTCAGTTAATCTGTTAACATCAGTTAACAGACCTTAGCATCCTCACTTGTACAGTAAGAATGGTGTTACCTGCCCTGATCTGCTGGAGAAGGCAATGGCACCCCACTCCAGTACTCTTGCCTGGAAAATCCCATAGAAGGGGGAGCTTGGTAGGCTGCAGTCCATGGGGTCACTAAGAGTCAGACATGACTGAGTGACTTCACTTTCACTTTTCACTTTCATGCATTGGAGAAGGAAATGGCAACCCACTCCAGTGTTCTTGCCTGGAGAATCCCAGGGACAGGGGAGCCTGGTGGGCTGCCGTCTATGGGGTCGCACAGAGTCAGACACGACTGAAGTGACTTAGCAGCAGCAGCAGCCCTGATCTGCCTATCTTATCTCTCAGGGCTATCATGAAGCTCCAAGAAGGGGATATACACGTAGCGTTGTGATTATTATTATTCCTTAAATAGTCAAGCAAAATTGCGGAAATGGGTGTAAATTTGAATATAGAAACACATCTGCCACATCAGTCCCCATAGTCACTTACTTCAAGCTTTGTCAAGAACACATACTTCTCAGCCAGCTCCCTGATCCTCTTGGAAGCACTGGGACTTGGTGTACTTTATCCCCCTAAGAAGGGAAACTTTGTTGTGTGCTGCGTCCATGTCCTGGTGTCTTATTGTCTCCTGAAGATCCCTCACTTCCAGCTTTTTCTACATTCTTGCTCTGCACATCTGCTGTCCACACCTGGGAGAGCATCTTGTCGTTCTCTGGGTCACCATGCTCTGCCTCCTGGTGAACAGGCACACGTGGTAACCTGATGTCATTGGTCCTACTTGTATTATCTTTTTTGGCATTTATACCCATCGGACTGGAAGTTCCGTTCAGTTCAGTTCATTTCAGTTCAATTCAGTTCAGTCGCTCAGTTGTGTCCGACTGCTTGCAACTCCATGAATCGCAGCACACTAGGCTTCCCTGTCCATCACCAATTCCCAGAGTTCACTCAGACTCATGCCCATTGAGTCAGTGATGCCATCCAGCCATCTCATCCTCTGTCGTCCCCTTCTCCTCCTGCCCCCAACCCCTCCCAGCATCAGGGTCTTTTCCAATGAGTCAACTCTTCGCATGAGGTGGCCAAAGTACTGGAGTTTCAGCTTTAGCATCATTCTTTCCAAAGAACACCCAGGACCAATCTCCTTTAGGATGGACTGGTTGGATCTCCTTGCAGTCCAAGGGAGTCTCAAGAGTCTTCTCCAACACCACAGTTCAAAACCATCAATTCTTCAGTGCTCAGGACTGGAAAGAAGTCCTCAAATCCGTCACCCTGAATGAGCAACAGTGAGAGAATGCACATGGTTAGACTACTGTTTCCACTCATTTAATGGCTTTTATTTAAGTGAATGTTGCTGAATTCCTATAAAATTCAGAGGAGAGGAGAGAATTTGAACAAGTCTAGCATCTCTCTCTGGAGCCCACCCCAAATATCAGTAGCAGCCAGGTCTTCCGTCATCCTCTCAAAGTGAAGTTGCTCAGTCGTGTCCGACTCTTTGCAAGGTCTTCTGTCATCCTCTCAAGGAGGGTTTTAATCAACATATTTTTATTCTAAGAATCTTACTAAGTATACATATCTCAGAAACTGTAATGGGGACAAAAAAATTTTCAGAAATTCTTTAAGTAAACAAAATGCTTTGCACATCAGGTTTTTTTTTTTTTTTTTTTTCAAAAACAGAGAGGGTTTGGAAAAGTCAATAAAGAAAGGGTAATTCTAAGCTTCTTAATCACTATAAATGCTGAGCTGGCTCGTCTATGAAGCTGTTTTCTGAATGATATCCAGAGTGGTAATTCTTCTTAGATTATCCCCTCAAAAGAATGTCTTCTTTGAATTCTCAGTATTTGTTCTTAACAGCACTAAGGCTTTCTGTTAAAGACTTTTTACCTTGGTAGGCAAAGTTGAAAGCATACAAGACTGTGGAGATAGCAATTTTTCAACTTAATAACAGTGTGTCTTCAGCAAACGTAAATACAGAGGTTGCAATTTAAATGAGTGCTTCAGCATTGTCAAGTAAGAGGCCATTCGTTAAACATGGTGAACAAAAAACTTTTCAGCCAAAATAAATGTGAGACTCCTGGATGTTTATAAAATCTGGTTAGTTACTTCTCTTGTTTTTTCCTATGTGCAGTGCATGGATTTAAAAGGATTTGTCCAGTCACTAAGTCATGTCCGACTCTTTGTGACCCCATGGACTGCAGCATGCCAAGCTTCCCTGTCCTTCACTATCTCCTGGAGTTTGCTCAAACTCACGACCATTGAGTCAGTGATGCCATCTAACCATCTCATCCTCTGTTACCCCCTTTTCCTCCTGCCCTCAATCTTTTCCAGCATCAGGGTCTTTTCCAATGAGTCAGCTCTTCACATCAGGTGGCCAAAGTATTGGAGCTTCAGCATCAATCCTTCCAAAGAATCTTCAGGGTTGATTTCCTTTAGGATTGACTGGTTTGACATCCTTGATGTCCAAGGATCTCTCAAGAGTCTTCTCCAGTTCCACAGTTCAAAAAGATCAATTCATCAATGCTCAGTCCAACACTCACATCCATACATGACTACTAGAAAAACCATAGCTTTGACTATATGGACCTTTGTTGGCAAAGTGATGTCTTTGCTTTTTAATACACTGTCTAGGTTCATCATAGCTTTTCTTCCAAGGTGAATGAAACACTTTTTCTTAGCCTCGGGAATCAGGGCCTCGATGATCAGGTCCTTAGTACTAAGGCCTTTGTCTCTACTGATCACCACTGTCTTTTTCTTAGTCAAGCTATTTGACCCTCTGAGTTTTGTTTTCCTCGTTTATAAAATGAAGATTGTTTTAACTTTCCTCTAGAGGGCAGTTGCTCCCTGTCCCATCATTATTGCATCCTTTTTCTGATAGTGATATCTTCATTTTCTTTGGGGAATCATTCCTTCCCCATTCTAATGAAATCAGAGAGTTGC
The DNA here is from genome assembly GCA_006410615.1 of Neotragus moschatus. Lineage (NCBI taxonomy): Eukaryota > Metazoa > Chordata > Mammalia > Artiodactyla > Bovidae > Neotragus > Neotragus moschatus. The sequence continues at coordinate 86,072 of SJYA01001931.1, read as the reverse complement.
CACCTCATGGAGAGGGCCTTCCAGAGAGTGACACTGATATAGATGGAAGAGAATTATCAAATGAGAAGTGGCGACACTGACGCCAGGAATGTAGATTAGAAGTAGCCATCGGCCCCTAAATAGGATTTCTTTTAACAGGAGAGGTTCAATTTGTTAGTGGAGTCCATAAGGACATTTTAAATCTCATGTTGCTCAACCCTTAGAAATGCGACCCAACATCTTGACAATTGTTTTATCTTCATGCATGGAGCCAACAGTACTAAAAATCAGAGGCCCAACCTTATCCACCCAGTGTTAAGGTTTCTCAGCAGCTTTTGGAATCCTGTGTCCCAAAGAAATTGTATGACTGAGGCAGGCTACCTACCTGATCCTTACTTTGGCTTCATCATCACTAAAGGAGGGATAGTGGTGGTTTTCTAAACTTTTGTAGGATAGCTGAGAGGATCTAATGAGACAGTGAGGGGAGGGGCCATTCTCCATTCATCAGTTCAGCAGGGCCCCTCCTTTGAGCATCTTCCAGTCCCTTGCTAAAGCAGTATTAGCAATTCACTCCTTGAAGCCATCTCTGGAGTTTCTATCTAAATTAAACAAGAAAAGGCTTTATGTAATATATTATACCAGCTGTGGCCATTGTTATCTATCACTCTAAACACCATTCTGTTTATTCTTGTCATGGGGGAGCATTTTATTTTAACTAGCCTGTTTAAATATTGGCCTCCTTTATAGATTTCCCATCCAGCAGTCTTTATTAAGGCAAAACTCCAATTAACTTAAATAAAAGTTAAAACATTAAATATTGTTAGGAGGTGGTTTATATTTTATTCATACTGCCAAAAATTATTTTAAATCTTTCCATTGTTCCACTGGTGCCCCAAGGTTGGTTTAGGGAGAAAGACAGTTTTACTCATCAAAATAAAACATTATACAAATATAAAATGATGCTGATAAATATTAAAGAATAAATGCCCTTGAATCTTTTTGCCCTAAAAAGTCAGGCACCTTATACATCACTAAATATTTACTTCAGAGCAAACTGTTAAAGAGATTTAAGGAACTACATCTGATAGAAAGAATGCCTGATGAACTGTGGATAGAGGTTCGTGACATTGTACAGTAGACAGAGCATGACCATCCCCAAGAAAAAGAAATGCAAATAAACAAAATGGCTGTCTGAGGACACCTTACAAATAGCTGTGAAACAAAAAGCAAAGGAGAAAAGGAAAGATATACCAATTTGAATGCAGAGTTCCCAAGAATAGCAAGGAGATAGAAGAAAGCCTTCGTCAGTGATCAGTGCAAAGAAATAGAGGGGAACAATAGAATGGGAAAGACTAGAGATCTCTTCAAGAAAATTAGAGATAGCAAGGGAACATTTCATGCAAAGATAGGCTCAATAAAGGATAGAAATGGTATGGACCTAACAGAAGCAGAAGATATTAAGAGGTAGCAAGAACACAGAAGAGCTATACNGGCAGGAGGAGAAGGGGACAACAGAGGATGAGATGGTTGGATGGCATCACCAACTCAATGGACATGAGTTTAAGTAAACTCTGGGAGCTGGTGATGGACAGGGAGGCCTGGCGTGCTGCAGTCCATGGGGTCGTAAAGAGTCAGACATGACTGAGCAACTGAACTGAACTGAAACTGTTGGTGATGAAGTGGTAGACATGATGAGAGTAAAGGAGAGGTCATTTGAATTGACTTGGCTTTGCTACACTACTATAGCTCTTGAGACTATTACCTAAAAATAAAATAAAAATATAATTATCTCAATTCCAAACTACTGTCTTTAAATTGTAGTTGATTTTGTAATGACTTATCTCATCCTATAGTTTTTTTTTTTTTTTTTTTTTTGGTGTTAGGTATTGCTTTTTTTTTTTTTAGCTGAGCAGATTTGGAGGAGTTGAGCTTATGGCTCAAATAACCAGTCTAAATTTGATTCTCTGATAGCAATGGATGGATGACTCACCTCTCAGAGAAATGAAGGAACTCAGATCGTTGTGTCAATCACAGATAGTGGATTGGAAATCTGGCCCCAAATCATAAAAGTCTGCACCAACAGATAGTATCACCTCCTCCTCTTAAATAACAATCCTTATTTCTAGCTTATATAAGAATTTCATCTTTAGTAATTGGTCATGGATGACAGAAAATCTTTTGTTGGCAAAGTTTGTTCAAAATGATATTATTTAATCAGTCTCATCCCAGAAACATGGTCCATCCGCTTCCCCAATCCAGTGCACATTCCAAGACATGAGTCCATTCATGCAACTACAAATTGCCATTATTTTTTTTTAATTTACTTTATCTAAAAAGAGTGGGGCACACTTTCCTCTGAGTGCTTTGTGGCCTATATTTTATACTTAGATAATACATTAAATGCAGAGTCAATGTGATACCCTGCTTTGGTACAATGCAAAATATTTTCTAGTTTATTTTAACAAGGATGGTGTCCAAGCAAAGGTAACTATCAATGTGAATCTGTCTACTTTGCACAATGGAAATGAATGAAGAAAGATGCATAGTACAAGAAGGTCAATCAGTAGCCAAGTGAAAAAATTTAGGAGAATCTACCAAAAAAAAATCTGTTTGTTTCTATTACTTAGAGATTTATCAAAGAAAGTACCATGTCAAAAATTGTGTCATGTGGGCTAAGTAGCATTTTCCTCCAAAGAAAATACTGAAGATTAAGTCCTATGCAGATAGAATGGTTTTCTGTCTTCAATAAAGCATACAGGGGTCACACATGGCTAGAGAGAACATCCCATTGGCAACAGTGCAGAGGCAATACATATGTCATAAGACAACTGGCTTCTAAAAGATAAAATGCCAAATCATTCCAAAATGTAATCACTCTGAAACCATGTGTGTGGTTGAATTACATTTTTAGAAGCATTTGTTAATTATGGTCAAAATGGACTGGAGATTGAAATTGGAAAATCAAATGGTCTAATTAGATGGAGAGATAGTGCAGACGAAGGGAATAAACACTGGATTGAGACTTTGTCAATCCAAGCTCTGGGTTCTGCACTGCTGCTAACAAGCTCTAACCTTTGGCAACTCATTTGACTTCTGTATCCCCATCTATAAAAGCAGGTTGGCCAAGTGACCCCTGAAGTCCCTTCTAACTCTGACATTCTCTGGAGCAAAAATTAGAATCCAGTTTATGCATAGATCTTAATAAAAAGAAACTCAGTAATTTAGAATTATACTGCCTAATGCTATAATCTCATTTGGGTATTTGAATGTAATCTAAATTAATTAAAATTAAATGGAAATGAAAATCCAATTTCTCAGTCATAAATAGGCATATTTCAAATGTTCAATAGCCACATGTGGCTAGTGGCTACTATATTAAATAGTATGGTTTAAAAACATTTCCAGCATTGCAGAAAGCACTGATTTATGAAGACTTTTCCACCCCCTAGAGCCTGGTGGCATTTAATAAATATTTGTGGAATGAATACATGAGAGATGAAAAAAAGCCAATACCAATACCAGCTCCCAAAAGAGCTGCCACTGAAAAAATATCCCCCAAATAATGATGTGCATTGAAAATGGAAAGAAATTCCTGTTCTAGTCTTAAGATTCTTGGTGAAGTCACTCCTGAAATGTCATGTGTGGTTTTCCTTTTTATAAGTTAAGAGAAGTAAGCAGGAAATGCAGAAAGTATAGAAACAAGCACATATGATGGTTAGTCTTATGTGTCAACCTGGGTAGGCTCTGGTACCTAGTTATTTAATCACCACTAGCCTGGNGGAAAGAAATTCCTGTTCTAGTCTTAAGATTCTTGGTGAAGTCACTCCTGAAATGTCATGTGTGGTTTTCCTTTTTATAAGTTAAGAGAAGTAAGCAGGAAATGCAGAAAGTATAGAAACAAGCACATATGATGGTTAGTCTTATGTGTCAACCTGGGTAGGCTCTGGTACCTAGTTATTTAATCACCACTAGCCTGGAGAATGGAGAAGGCAATGGCACCCCACTCCAGTACTCTTGCCTGGAAAATCCCATGGATGGAGGAGCCTTGTAAGCTGCAGTCCATGGGGTCGCTAAGAGTCGGATGCGACTGAACAACTTCACTTACACTTTTCACTTTCATGCATTGGAGAAGGAAATGGCAACTCACTCTAGTGTTCTTGCCTGGAGAATCCCAGGGATGGGGGAGCCTGGTGGGGCTGCCATCTATGAGGTCGCACAGAGTCGAGCACAACTGAAGCGACTTAGCAGCAGCAGCAGCCTTGATGGTATTATGAAAACGTTTTGCAGATGTGTTTAACATTTCTAGTTGATGTTAAGTGAAGGAGATTACTGTCAGTAATGTAGATGGGCCTTATCCCATTAATTAAAAGGCCTTAAGAACAAACATGGAGATTTTCCAGAGAGGAAGTTCTGCCTCAAAGCTGCAAAATAGAAATCCTGCTTGAGTTTCAGCCTGATAGATTTCAGGTTTCCCACACGATCATATGAGCTATATCCTTTAAATAAAGTGGATAGTTAGATGGATATATAGATATGTAAATAGTTATGATACTATATATAAAAATATATTAGCATCATATATAGCATATACATAGCATCATAAATATAGGATATGATTGTGTATGTGATTATTTTGTACTTAACCCACTTCCTGGTACCAAAAATTATATCAAAAACTGATGATTAGCTCGTAGAAGTCCTATTTATAATTATTTTGGTAAAACTTAGAAAGCCCAACCATTTGGCATTCTATAAACTGGTGGCTGTCACAAGGCCCCATTTTTTTTTTGCCGTAAAGCTTTCTTCAGGATACCCTGAATGATGACTTGTGGTCTCCAGGTACACTTTCTTTTTGGTTGAACTTTCCCAGACTTATGATGGGAGGGTCTTAACATCTCTGTCTCCTATGGTATCAATAAACTATTTTTTCTTTAACTGAAATATTAATATGTATTTCTTATGGAGTAAACCAGCATTGAGACTGGAATTTGGGGGGTTTAGAGTGAAACACTGTGTGATAGTTGTCAACTTACTCAACCACTCAAAGCCTCATTTTAAAAGATGGGAAGGTGACATTTTCACAGAAGCATGAGACCTGAATAGGGAGAAGGAGCCAGTCTCTCAGTGGGGAGGGAGATGAGATAAACAAGGACTAATCTAGACAAAAGAAACAGCAGGTGCACTCAGGAGAGAACAAATATTGTTTGAGAAAAAAGAAAATGGTGTGGTTGGAGGCATCCCATAACTGAAAGTGCATGAGAAAAGATACATATCTTAAGTTTCTAGGAAGGTGCTCCTACATCTAGCATAGTGACTCAATTTGCTGATAAATTGATTCTCTCTACTAAAACTTTAGACCTAGTGTAACCTATTTTCTGATATTTTTAACCATATACAATCATTTTCCACCAAATCTCTGTGCATCCAAGTAATTTCACTCCCCACTAGGTGTCCCTGGTTTCTAGCATTGTAACAGGAAACTATTATGATAGTCCCTCGAAAGCGTTATACATTTTCACCTTTTCCCCTAGAAGCCGATTATTCGTCTCATTCATCGCTCTGCTCAGAAGGTCCCCCAATTCATCTCCATCCTTCTGCTGCTGAGCTGACAAATGGAGCAGCGTTTTTCCTAAGAAGAGTATTGCCGAGGACCAGAGGGGCCGTCTGCCCAGTGTGCTGTGACTTGGAGCTTTACTATGCCCCATCCCGCACAGTCTGTTTATTTTCTGTGACTGGATTCCATGACAAACACAGATGGGGTTTTCTGCCCTTGACTCTCATGCTATTCTTGCAGCCAGCTTTCCAGGATTTTTCTTGGCCACTTATACTCTATTTCAGGCATCCTTTCCCCAGGTGGTAGTGCACTTTTTCGAACTGAAACTCAACTTCAGTTCTGCCCATACTTTCTGCCATTTTATGTCTAGAGGCACTTCTCAATTATTTCTGTATTCAGTAGTATCTTGGGGAATCCAGCCAACCTAAGCATCTAATCCTAAATGAATAGAATCAGAAATTTTTGACCGTGCTGTCCCTCAGACAAAAATCCACTAGAAAAGCTCTTTTCCTGAGAAAGAGTTTGAAGCCAGAGGCAGAACATTTTGAGAACAGAACTCCAAGTGTCTTGCCTTGGAGTCTGGAGGCCTGGGTTGGGTTGTGTCTCAGTGTTCTGTGTGGCTTTGATCAGCTGATTTCCCCTCTCTGTTGCTGTTTCGTCGTCTATAAAACAAGGGCTGGAACACTTAGTGATTTCGAAACATTCTTTTAGCACTGGATGTTTTTTAGTGACACATTCATACGCTATCCCAGTTGAATTCAATAGACCAGAATGGCACTGTTGGAATTTGGATTTGGAACAGGTGAGTCCATATATCTCTTCATCCTCTGAATAGTCCTACATGAGTCCCTGGGAACCCTCAAAATAGAATTTATAAACCACTAGACTAGATGATCCTGGGAGCCCCTTTCCACTCTCAAGGTCTGTAAGTAATAGGTTATACCTGAGGAAAAGATATATGCAGAAATTAATACAAGGGGGAGCTAAACAGTAAAGGGTAAAGAAGCAAGATAGCACTATTTGAGGAATTCTTATGTCCAGGCATTGGTAAGCTTGAAAGGTAGCCATACGGCTATACGGCTTTCACTAATAGAAGGAGATTCATGTGGGTTGATTCCCAGCAAACATTCATACCATTACCATGGATCTCTCCCAACAGATAACCAAAACATCCCTGATGTAAAACCTAAATTATATTTCAATTATGTATCCAGATGTTTCCTTGATTACAATATGCCATGCACTCTCCGCCGTAAGACCATTACTGAGCAGTTATTGTTCATGTAGTATTTTCAGTAGCAGCTTGGCCCTGATATGGGATTGGGGAAGGGAGGAAGCCATGTCTTTTCCCAAGACTCTGGTTCCATATGAGGACAAAGCTTTAAAACAGGACTGATGCAAACAGAGTTTCAGCCTTCATGGAGCTCAGTCAGCTCATAGTCTAGTGGGAGGTAAATAAAATTTTCAACTGATCTTAAATTGAAATACTTACAAACTGTGCTTAGTTCTATGAGGTAAATGTATATTAAAAAAGAAAAATCCCGTAGTATCACAGAATGGGCTTCCCTGGTGGCTGAGTGGTAAAGAATCCACCTGCCAGTGCATAAAATGTAGAGACACAGGTTTGATCCCTGGAGGAGGGCATGGCAACTCACTCCAGTATTCTTACCTGGAGAATCCCCATGGACAGAGGAGCCTGGAAGGCTACAGTCCATGGGATTGCAAAAGAGTAGGACATGCCTTTGCAACTAAATAGCAACAATCATAGAATTATTGAATATGAGGTCAGACTAGCAGAGGAAAGAGAGCTCAGGGAAAATTTTCCTAAGGAAAATTTGGAAAATTTCCAAAATATTGAGCCACTGTAGAGAAAGCAACTCTCAATTCTTCTTTTGCACATTTTTGAGCTCATCTTTTCATCATCTCTTTCTCTTATACTACATCTGTTACCACATTTTTGGCCAGGGCTTCTCTGGTAGCTCACACGGTAAAGCATCTGTTTGCAATGCAGGAGATCCGGGTTTGATCCCTGGGTTGGGAAGATCCTCTGGAGAAGAAAATGGCAACCCACTCCAGTATCTTAGCCTGGAAAATCCCATGGACACAGGAGCCTGGCAGGCTACAATCCATGAGGTTGTAAAGAGTTGTACATGAGTGAGCACATAGCACAAATACTTATTAAAAAACAATAGTTAAATGTCAGTTTAAACTCTCATCATTATTAGCAAAATTATTGTAAGAGAAAGGGCAATACTCCCAGGCAGCAGTGAGAGTGGGGACCAAAGGCAGAACTATAGCAAAGAGTGAGGCATATTGTCCTGTAAGCAGAGGCAGAGTTTTCTTATCAGTATTTTTTTAATTATTTTTCATTGGATTATTGTTGATTTACAATGCTGTGTTCATTTCTGCAGTACAGCAAAGTGAGTCAGTTATACATATATATATATATAATCCATTCTTTATAGGTTCTATTCCCATATAGGTCATTACAGAGTCTTGAGTAGAGTTCCCTGTGCTATACAGTAGGTCCTTATCTCTATTTTATATATAGCGGTGTGTATCTGTCAATCCCAATCTCCAGTTTATTCAACCCCCTTACCCCTTGGTAACCATAAGTTTGTTTCCTACATCTGTGACTCTCCATTTTGTAAACAGATTTACTTGTACCATTTTTTTTAGATTCCACATAAAAGAGGTATCATATGATATTTATCTTTCTCTTTCTGACTTACTGCACTGTGTGACAACTCCAGGTCCATCCGTGATGCTGCACATGGCATGATCTCACTCTTTTTATGGCTGAGTGATAGCCCATTGTGTATATGTGCCACATCTTCTCTATCCATTGCTTTGTTGAAGGACATGTAGGTTGCTTCCATGTTTTGGTGTTGTAAATAGTGCTGCAATGAACATTGGGGTGCATTTATCTTTTTGAATTATAGTTTTCTCTGGATATATGCCCAGGATTGGGATTGCTGGATCACATATGGTAGCTGTATTTTTAATTTTTTAAGGAACCTCCATACTGTTCTCCATAGTGGCTGTACCAACTTACATTCCCTCCTTAGAGGGAATAGTCTTAGTCTTAGAGGGTTCCCTTTTATCCAGACCCTCTTCAGCATTTATTGTTTGTAAATTTTTTTACAATGGCCATTCTGACCAATGTGAGGTGATAGACCTTTGTGCAGTTTTGATTTCCACTTCTCTGATAATTAGTGACATTGAATTCTTAGCAATATTTTAACTTCACATTCTACTTGTGCTTGAAGCCTGCACCTCTCCACACCTCCCTTCCACACATAAAACCCAGGGGTCCTGGATATCCTGGCCTCTTTGCTTTTCCAGGGCCACCAGGAACTGGGGATATTAAAGAAAATTATCCTAGCCTCTGTCTTTAGGGAACTCTCATTCTAGTGCATGCAGAGGGAGAGAAGTAAAGGAAAACAGTGAATCAAATAGTTTCTGGTTTTTCCTTCGTGGGGTTGGCAGTTTGGGAAAGGAAGAGGTATTAAATAAATAAACACATAATTTGAAAAGTACATAATTTCTACGAAGCTCAGTAACAAGAGTGCAAGAGAGAGAATGACAGGGAGATCTAATCTAAAATTGGAATATCTAGTTAATGAAGACTTCTCTGGAGAGTAGAATTTGAGCTGAAGATGGTCACATTTGTTTTTTTAAGAATACATGGTTTGTGGGATAATGTTTTCTCAAGGTGTTCCAATAGTTTGATCACATATAAGTTCATAAACATGCGTTCAGATCAACCAGGACAAGTCAGTACACCCAGTTCTCTTTGTCCTTCCTCTAATGTTAACAATGTTATTCACACTCTATTTTAAAGCTCTGATAGAGTCTGAATATTTTCCACCTCACTGCCCAGCAAGCCCTCAATAAATATTGAGTATGTGACTAAATGAATGAATGAAGCAATGAAAGTTTAGAAATGCTTGCTGAGAGCTTTTGACCCTCTCACTGTCTCATGGGACATCATTTGTACAGCGTCATTGTCTTTTGATTCACTTGTGATTAACTCAGTTTGAAAAAGGGAGGAAAGCAGAGTGAATGCCAAGTGTGCTTATACCAAGCCAGTACCCTTCTAAGAAAAAACAGGAGCATTTTTCTAACAATATATCCTGTCCCAAGAAAGTTTTAGTTCTTAGTATTACTGAAAATTATTTTAATAGGACAAAACAGTTGAGCAGCTAATAAAAAATAGTCCACCACTAGCAATGATCAAACTTTAATAGTATATAAAGCAATATAAGTTCCTGCATCTGATTCAACAACTCGGGGGCCTATGGGCCATTGAGGAGAGAAATATTCTAGAAGAACCATAATTGGATAGGACTGATAAGAATGGAGACATATTCAGCTTATTTGGTGAGGACTCAAATTCCATCTCAACTTCTTGAACTTTTTTTTCTATTAATAAGTAAGCTGCTGAAGTCAAGGATTCCAAAACTGTCAGCCACAGTCTAAGAGGGGTCATGTAGTTGTCACCAGCTGCTTTGATTCTAACAGAAGGAAGATATCTAAGCCACTAGAGTATCTGACCTCATGACTAAGTGTTACCGACCACAGTTCTTGACCTTTCTTAATTAATAGAAATTGACAAGCAGACAGACAAATAATTCAGGCAAAGCTGTAGGGCCCCTGCTGCAGCAGGAGAGAGCAAAGGCAAGTAACAGGTTCCCTTGCTTGTTCCCTGACGGGCACAGTGAGCTGGTTCCTTTTATGGGTGAGGGTACGGGCGGATCCATGGGTTGGGCTGGAGGGGTAGTTTAGGTGGTTTTCCAACCCCTTGGGTGGTATCATGTGCAGGGGGCAGGCACTGTACCCTGCTTTTGCTGTGGCAGTTGGGTTTTTGGTCTTTCTGTATCTTGTGGTCTATAGTTTGCCCCAACCGGGCATGCACACAGCTATTGTTAGTCCCATATGATTTCTTTGTATTTTCTTGTACCAGAAGATATTTGTCCAGGTGCAGGCACTGCAGCAAAGTGTCCCAGGTCCCAGATCCCAGCCTTTCTCACAAGCAGATTAGGAAAGAGAGGAGGCTGACTATTTAACTCGAGGAAGCAGAGTCCTGGACTTCCCTGATGGTCCGGGGGTTAAGACTCTGCACTCCCAATGCAGGGGGCATGGGTCCCATTCCTGGTCAGGGAACTAGGATCTCACATGTTGTGTGGCCAGAAATAATAATAATAAAGGAAGCAGGGTCCTGTCCTTTCTCAAAAGCATGTTATTAAGAGCTTGTAAGGATGGGTTAGGAAGGAATGAGATGGATCAATAGCCCATGCTGATACCTTAATACCTTCAGTTAATTTAGGAGACATCTGAAACATATCTACCAGGGGGGTGGCAGGCAATACTAGGAGTAGAATAGAACCCCGAATAATCAATGGCAGACACTGATGATTTAGGTAAGTGGTCTCTCATGCCAGTTCCAAACAAGGAGACTCAGCACAGATTCCAACACTAAATGGAGCCTCGCTCCAGGCAGCATCCATACGAGTCTTCCCTCAGTGTCTCCCAGGGGCAACAGAAGCAGCCACCCCAACTTATGACAGAGTCTCACGTTAAGGACACTTGTTTGTGCCCCCCAGGTTCAACTTCTCACTTTCTACTTCATAGACTCAGTTCTCCTTCTCTCTGTCATCTAACTCCTTAGTTCTGGGCACTAGCAGTCACTCATTCAATGTCTGTTGAGTGAATGAACATTCTCATCACCAGCCTAGTTACCTGGGTCAGCAACAAAATTAGAAAGTCCCAGTGCAAAATGAAAATATGGGATCTGTAGTTTGAAAACCAGAGGGCAAAGTCCCTTTCTACCATGTCTTCTCTCTCACTTTGTCATGATGTTTATTTGTTACTTAATTTGTTCTCAGCAAAGAAAAATTTGAAATCAAAATTATTTGCATGAATTTTGCTGTTTATCTTTTATGGTGCAATGACAGCTTTAAAACACAAATATAAGAGCATTTAGCTCATACATAGAATCACTGAAATTGCACAATTCCTATTTCTGTATCTCATACAAGCATTTGCATTTTATTCTTAACAGAACAGTGGAAATTGTGCACAGAATGAACTCAACTGTTTTTATTTCCCTCCTTGTTATAATTCTTAGATTATAGATGATTATGGATGAGTAAGGAAACTGAAAAGAAAAAGAACGATGGGTCATCCTATCTTTCCCCGTTCTGTTATCACTTCAGCGTAGGTGATTGGCTAATACAGGGAAGTAAATGAGCAAAAAAAATGTATAATTAGATTTCTTAGGTTTTTATATTTCTTTGAACTACATTACTGGTCATCGTGAGAACCCTGTGAGCACTCAGTCTAATGCTCTGTAATATACACAGTATGGTAGCAACTGAATCCGCTCCAATGATCACCAATGTCTAACCAACTATATTGTTTTCACATAGCCCCTAGAAATATCTTCATTATTTTATAAGATTTGTGTATGTGGCTGGAGATAAAGAGGAGAAAGACAATGAGAGAAATACATGACAAGAGATTGCTGTGGCCAGTTTTTATCCATCATATTTCCAGTCCCAAGGGTTCTAAATTGATTAAATATAAACATACCTCCTAACCAATGTGGCTTTTGGAGCTCTACAGAATTCATTTCCCTTACCACCAATATAATTCAATTCAACAAATATTTATTGAGTTTTACCATATGCTTGCTGTGAGACTGCCAAGACCAGCTAAGGAGCAGGGCGCTGGCTGTAAATCAAACTTTCCTCCCTGGGAGCCACACGAATATTTATTAGCAAAGGGGAATAAAAGGCTTCTGAAAAGTCAAGGGAGCTGCTGTACAGGAAACCACGTCCCTGTCTTTAGTGTGTGTGTGGAGACACACTTCCTCATCCTAACATCGGCTTTGTTAGTACTCTTTGAAGATAAATTACAGAAAGGAAAGGGGACCTAGGGGCATGTTAAGAGAGCTTTGACTTTCTGTCTTTGGACTCTTAAAGCTAGAAAGGTTACATCTGTCCTTGGACTCTTTTTTTTTTTTTTATTTTACTTTTTATTGAAGGATAGTTTCTTTATAAAATTTTGTTGTTTTCTGTCAAACATCAACATGAATCAGCCATAGGTTTACATATGTCCCCTCCCTCTTGAGCTTCCCTTCCATCTCCCTCCCCATCCCACTCCTCTAGGTTGATACAGAGCCCCTGTTTGAGTTTCCTGAGACATACAGCAAATTCCCATTGGCTATCTATTTCACATATGGTAATGTAAGTTTCCATGTTACTCTTCCCGTACATCTCACCCCCTCCTCCCCTCTTCCCATGTCTGTAAATCTGTTCTCTATGTCTGTTTCTCCATTGCTGCCCTGTAAATAAGTTCTTCAGTACCATTATTCTAGATTCCATATATATGTGTTAGAATATGATATTTATCTTTCTCTTTCTGACTCACTTCACTTTGTATAATACGTTCTAGGCTCATCCATCTCATCAGAACTGACTCAGATGTGTTCCTTTTTATGGCTGAGTAATATTCCATTGTGTATATGTACTACAACTTCTTTATCCATTCCATCTATCGATGGACATCTAGGTTGGTCCCATGTTGTAGCTATTGGAGGTAGTGCTGCAATGAACAATGGGATACTTGTGTCTTTTTCAATTTTGGTTTCCTTAGGAGTGGGATTTCTGGGTCATACGGTGGTTTTATTCCTAGTTTCTTAAGGAATCTCTATACCATCTTCCATAGTGGCTGTATCAATTTACATTCCCCCCAACAGTGCAAGAGTGTTCCCTTTTCTCCACACTCTCTCCAGCATTTATTCTTTGTAGACTTTTTAATGATGGCCATTCTGGCTGATGTGAGGTGATATCTCATTGTGGTTTTGATTTGCATTTCTCTAATAATGAGCAATGTTGAGCATCTTTTCATGTGTTGGTTGGCCATCTGTATGTCTTCTTTGGAGAAATGTCTGTTTAGGTCTTTTTCCCACTTTTTGGTTGGGTTGTTTGTTTTCCTGGTATTGAGTCATATGAGCTGCTTGTATATTTTGGAAATTAATCCTTTGACACTTGTTTCATTTGCTATTATTTTCTCCCAATTTGATGGTTTTCTTTTCATCTTGCTTATAGTTTCCTTTGCTGTGCAGAAGTTTTGAAGTTTAATCAGGTCCCACTTGTTTACTTTCGTTTTTGATTCTGTTACTCTAGGAGGTAGGTCATAGAGGGTCTTACTTTGATTTATGTCATTGAGTGTTCTGCCTATGTTTTCCTCTAAAAGTTTTATAGTTTCTGGTCTTACATTTAGGTCTTTAATCCATTTTGAGTTTATCTTTGTGTATGGTGTTAGGAAGTGTTCCAATTTCATTCTTTTACATGTAGCTGTCCAGTTTTCCCAGCACCATTTATTGAAGAGGCTGTCTTTGCCCCGTTATATATTCTTCCCTCCTTTGTATATTGTTCCATTGGTCTATATTTCTGTTTTTGTGCCACTACCATACTGTCTTGATGACTGTAGCTTTGTAGTATAATCTGAAGTCAAAAAGGTTGATTCCTCCAGCTCCATTCTTCTTTCTCAAGACTACTTTGGCTATTCAGTGTCTTTTGTGTTTCATATGAATTGTGAATTTTTTTGTTCTAGTTCTGTGAAAAATGCCATGGTAATTTGATAGGGGTAGCACTGAATCTGTAGATTGCATTTGGTAGTATAGTCATTTTCACAATATTGATTCTTCCTACCCAGGAACATGGACTATCTCTCCATCTGTTTATGTTGTCTTTGATCTCTTTCATTAGTGTCTTATAATTTTCTATGTACAGTTATTTTGTCTCCTTAGGTAAGTTTATTCCTAGATATTTAATTCTTTTTGTTGCAATGGTGAGTGGGATTGATTCCTTAATTTCTCTTTCTAATTTTTCATCGTTAGTATATAGAAATGCAATTGATTTCTGTGTGTTGATTTTGTATCCTGCAACTTTGCTAAATTCACTGATTAGCTCTAGTAACTTTCTGATACTATTTTTCGGGTTTTCTATGTACAGTATCATGTCATGTGCAAACAGTGAGTGCTTTACTTCTTCTTTTCCAATCAGGATTCTTTTTATTTCTTTTTCTTCTCTGATTGCTGTAACTTGGACTTCCAAAGCTATGTTGAATAATAGTGGTGAAAATGGACACTTTTGTCTTGTTCCTGATCTTTGGAGGAATGTTTTCAGTTTTTCATCATTGAAAATAATGTTTGCTGTAGGCTTCTCATATATCGCCTTCTATGTTGAGGTAGGTTCCTTCTATGCCCATTTTCTTAAGAGTTTTAATCATAAATGGCTGCTGAATTTTGTCAAAGGCTTTTTCTGCATCTATTGAGATTATCATATTTTATCTTTCAATTTGTTAATATGGTGTATCACATTGATTGATTTGCATCTATTGAAGAATCCTTGCATTCCAGAAATAAACCCAGCTTTTTGATGTGTTGCTGAATTCTGTTTGCTAAAATTTTGTTGAGGATTTTGCATCTGTGTTCATCAGTGATATAGGCCTATAGTTTTCTTTTTTTGTGTTGTCTTTGTTTGGTTTTGGTATCAGGGTGATGGTGGCCTCGTAGAATGAGTTTGGAAGTGTTCCTTCCTCTGCAATTTTTTGAAACAGTCTTAGAAGGATAGGCATTAACTCTTGTCTAAATGTTTGACAGAATTCTCCTGTGAAGCCATCTGGTCCTGAGCTTTTGCTTTTTGGGAGATTTTTGATCACAACTTCAATTTCAGTGCTTATGATTAGGCTGTTCATAATTTCTATTTCTTCCTGGTTCAGTCTTAGAAGATTGAACTTTTCTAGGAATCTGTGCATTTCTTCCAGGTTACCCATTTTATTGCCATATAGTTGTTCATAATAGTCTTTTATTATCCTTTGTATTTCTGCATTGTCTGTTGTAACCTCTTCTTTTTTCATTTCTAGTTTTGTTGATTTGATTCTTCTTTCTTTTTTCTTGATGAATCTGGCTATTTGTCAATTTTGCTTATCTTCTCATAGAACTAGGTTTTAGTTTTAGTAATCCTTACTATTGTTTCTTTTTTTATTTACTTCTGCTCAGATCTTTGTGATTTCTTTCCTTCTACTAACTTTGGGTTTTTTTTTCTTCTTCTTCTTCTTCTTCTTTTTCCAGTTACTTTAGGTGTAAAGGTAGGTTGTCTATTCGATGTTTTTCTTGTTTGTTGAGGTGGGATTGTATTGCTATAAACTTCCCTCTGCTTTTGCTGCATCCCATAGGTTTTGAGTTGTCTTGTTTTCAGTGTCATTTGTTTCTAGAAACTTTTTTATTTCCCTTTTGATTTCTTCAGTAACCTGTTGGTTATTTAGAAACATGTTGTTTAATCTCCATGTGTTTGTGTTTCTTACAGTTTTTTTCTTGTAATTGATATCTAGTCTCACAGCATTGTGGTTGGAGAAGATGCTTGATATGATTTCAATTTTCTTAAATTTACTGAGGTTAGATTTGTGACCCAAGATGTGGTCTATCCTGGAGAATGTTCCATGTGCGCTTGAGAAAGTGTATTCTTCTGTGCTTGGATGGAATGTTNAGTTTTTTTCTTGTAATTGATATCTAGTCTCACAGCATTGTGGTTGGAGAAGATGCTTGATATGATTTCAATTTTCTTAAATTTACTGAGGTTAGATTTGTGACCCAAGATGTGGTCTATCCTGGAGAATGTTCCATGTGCGCTTGAGAAAGTGTATTCTTCTGTGCTTGGATGGAATGTTCTGAAGATATCAATGAGATCCATCTCATCTAATGTATCATTTAAGGCTTGTGTTTCCTTATTAATTTTCTGTTTTGATGATCTGTCCATTTGTGTGAGTGAGGTGTTGTGTTAACAATTATTGTGTTACTTCTATTATTGTGTTACTGTCAGTTTCTCCTTTTATGTCTGTTAGTGTTTGTCTATGTATTGAGGTGCTCGTATGTTGGGTGCATAGATATTTACAATTGTTATATCTTCTTCTTGAATTAATCCCTTGATCATTATGTAGTGTCCTTCCTTATCTCTTGTAATATTCTTTATTTTAAGGCCTATTTTGTCTGATATGAGGATTGCTACTCCAGCTTTCTTTTGTTTCCCATTTGCATGGAATATACGTTTCCATCCTCTCACTGTCAGTCTATATGCATCTTTAGGTCCAACGTGGGTTCTTGTAGACAGCATAAATATGGTTCTTGTTTTTGTATCCATTCAGCCAGTTTGTGTCTTTTGGTTGGAGCATTTAATCTATTTACATTTAAAGTAATTATTGATATATATGTTCCTATTACCATTTTCTTCATTGTTTGGAGTTGACTCTGTAGATCTTTTTCGTTCCCTTGTATTTCTTGACTATATAAGTCCTTTTAACATTTGTTATAAAGTTAGTTTGGTGGTACTGAATTCTCTTAACTTTTGCTTGTCTGAAAAGCTTCTTATTTATCCATCAGTTTTGAGTGAGATCCTTGCCAGGTGCATTAATCTTGGTTGTAGATTCCCCCCTTTCAGTACTTTAAATATATCCTGTCATTGCCTTCTGGCCTGCAGAGTTTCTTCTGAAAGATCAGCTGTTAAGTGTATGGGGTTTCCCTTGTATGTTACTTGTTGCTTCTCCCTTGCTGCTTTTAATATTCTTTCTTTGTGTTTATTCTTTGTTAGTTTGATTAGTATGTGTCTTGGTGTGTTTCTCCTTGGGTTTATCCTGTATCAGATTCTTTGTGCCTCTTGGACTTGATTGACTATTTCCTTTTTCATGTTGGGGAAATTTTCAACTATCATCTATTCAAAAATTTTCTCATACCCTTTTATTTTCTCTTCTTCTGGAACCCCTATAATTCAAATGTTGGTGCATTTGATATTGTTCCAGAGGTCTCTGAGACTATCCTAAGTTCTTTTCATTCTTTTTACTTTATTCTGCTCTTCAGAAGTTACTTCCACCATTTTATCTTCCAGCTCATTGATTTGTTCTTCTGCTTCAGTTATTCTGCTATTGATTCCTTCTAGAGTATTTTTTAACTTCAGTAATTGTGTTATCTCTGTGTATTTATTCTTTAATTCTTCTAGGTCTTTGTTAATTAAGTCTTGCATTTAATCTATTTTGTTTTCAAGGTTTTTTTTTATCATCATCACTATCATTATTCTGAATACTTTTTCAGGTAGCTTGCCTATTCCTTCTTCATTTATTGGGACTTCTGTGTTTCTAGTTTGTTCCTTCATTTGTGGTATTTCCCTGCCTTTTCTTTTCTTTCTTTCTTTCTTTTTTTTTTTTTTTTTTTACCTTACTGTGTTTGAGGTCTCCTTTTCCCAGGTTTCAAGGTTTAATTCTTTCTTTCTTTTTGTTTCTGGCCTCTTAAGGTTGGCCCAGTGGTTTGTGTAAGCTTCATATAGGGTGAGATTTGTGCTGAGTTTTTGTTTGTTTATTTGACTTTCCTCTGTTGGGCAAGGATGAGTGACGTGGTAACCCTGTCTGATGATGATTGGGTTTGTATTTTTGTTTTGCTATTAAATGAGGCATCCTGCACAGGATGCTTCTGGTGACTGGGTGATACCAGATCTTGTATTCAAATGGTTTCCTTTGTGTGAGCTCTCTCTAGTTGATACTCCCTAGGGTTAGTTCTATGGTAGTCTAGGGTCTTGAAGTCAGTGCTGCCACTTGAAAGGCTCAGGGCTTGATCTCTGGTCAGGAACGAAGATTCCACAAGTGTTTTGTTAGGGCATTAAGTGAGATTAAAGCAAATATCCAAAAAGGAGAAACCAAAGATGAACCCCAGACAAATGGCAGTTACAAAATCAGGTAAATAATAATTAAAATAATGGAATACACACATATACATATACAACCATGAGCAAAGTCAAAACAGTTCAGCAAAAATAAAGTACAATAGATTGACCCACCGAACAAAGGAAATAAAAAATTATATTTACTAGTTTAAAACAAAACTAACTAAAGCACAAACTGGAAAACAATACTAAAGCAAGGTGCCAATTGGGGAATAAAGCAATGAAAACAAAACTAACAAATATGTTGAGAGGAAAGGAGAGAAAGAAAGAATAGACATGCAAAGTTAAAATAGGGGTAGGTAAAGAAGATGGCATCACTGACTCTATGGACATGAGTTTGGGTGAACTCTGAAAGTTGGTGATGGACAGGGAGGCCTGGCATGCTGCAATTCATGGGGTCGCAAAGAGTCAGACATGATTGAGTGACTGAACTGAACTGAAAGAAGATTTATATACATTTAAGATTAACTGCAAGGGGAAAAGAACAGTCATAAAAGCAAACAAAGACATAAATGTATAAAAATAATATGTTTAAAATATTGAAAATTAAAATTAAAGAGAGAAGAAAGAAAAAAGGAAAACTCCACAGAACTGCAAAAGCCCAATGTAGAGGCAGAGGTGTACAACAACAATAGAAAATGTAAGTTTAATTAGATTTCATAGTGCCAATAAAATCGACAATTACAACAGAGGGGGGAAAAAGAAAAAAAAAAAGTCCAAAAGAATGTACAGAACAATTCAAAACATAAGAATTATAAATGTTTTTCTTGAGTCACTGCTGTCAGATAAATGTCTTTATCTGGCTGGGAGTCACAGTCCACTTCACTTCCCTAGGATGCCCTCCAACACTGGACTGATCTCTGGACCTGCCATGGGGGCAGCTCAGATTCTAATCTGGTCCTACTCCTGTGTGTTCTTGCCTCCAACACCTGATGCCTCCACAGTTATCAGAACAAGTGTGTTTTCTTTTGTGGAAGCACTCAATGACATTTTGTGTATCCCATAGATACAGAGTCTGCCTAGTTGATCGTGTGGATTGAATCTGCAGCTTATACAGCTGGTGGGAAGGTTATGGGTCTTCTTCCTTAGCCACACTGTCCCTCGGTTTCTTTCTTTCTTTTTTTTTTAAATTTTTATTTTTACTTTATTTTACAATACTGTATTGGTTTTGCCATACATTGACATGAATCCGCCACGGGTGTACATGAGTTCCCAATCCTGAATCCCCTCCCACCTCCCACCCCATATCTCTGGATCATCCCTGGGTTTCAGTTGTGGTTTTATTTCTACCTCTGTGTGTGAGTCACACTGGGGTTTGCTCCTGAGGCTGCCCTAGAGGACTTGGGTTTGCCCCTGTGAGGGCCAGGTGTGGAAGTGATGAAGCTGCTTGGGTCGCAGGGGTTCTGGCAGCTCCAGGTACTCAGGGGAGTTGGCAGCTAGGGCAGCAGGAAATATAGTGCTCTAGAAGGATATGGCAACCAGTGTTGGCCAATACGCTCCAGTATTCTTGTCTGGAGAACCTCCCTCCCTGACAGAGAAGCCTGGCAGGCCACAGTCTACAGGGTCACAAAGAGTCGGACACTACCAAAGCAATCCTGTGCGCATAGATGGAAGACTTTTTTTTTGCCTGTGGCAGCTCTGCCCTGGTGAGAGTTGAGCATAAATGTGGTGCAGCTGCTTGGCTTGCCAGGATCCTGGAGGCACTAAGTGTGCAGGGACATGGACTGTCTCTGCCACAGGAGTTCTGGCCTATCAGAGCCTTTTTTCGAGCCTCTTGTAGCTGGTGATCAGAAGGCCTCTTTGGCCAGTCTTTCTCTGTAGCTCCGCCTATTCGGGCACTTAGAGGGCTCCCTTGCCTGGGGTCCTTCTCTGTTGTTGGGCCTATCAGGCACATAGAAGGGCCCCCCCCTGCTGGGGTCCTACTCTGTAGTTCGGCATATTAGTCACTTAAAGGAGCACCCTAGGTGGGGTCCTACTCTGTAGTTGAGTGTGTCAGGCGTCTGATGGGCCAGCCTCTCTGTTGTTCAGCTACAGATGCTGGCCTGTGGGGAGAGAGGGCTACGGTGATGGCTCCACCCCCTATGTATGACTCAGCAGTATCACCTTGCTTCTGTAGCTGCCTGGCTTTCCTCCACAAGCATTTCCCACCACAGTCTCCTCCCTTATATCCCCTAGATCTGTCTCTCCACAGTCAACAGCAGCCCTCACCCTGGGATTGCTCCACAATCCCTAAACTCCAGCTCCCAGCCGCTGCACCTTCCAGAGGACCTGTGTCCCTATCTGGGATATGTGCGGCTGCAGCAAGGACTGTCTGATTCTCATTCCATTTAGGCTGCCGCAGATCAGCTGTTTATCTCTAAGCCTTCAGTATTTCTCCCTGACTCAGACAATTGCCCCGATGTGGGGATCATATCCCTGCTTCCATTCTCCCACCAGCTGAGGGCAGGTCCAGTTCTACTAACACTCCTGTTTTTCCCCCTCGTTCCTTCTTCTTCCCGAGTTTTGTGTGGTTCTATATATTATTTTCCACTGGTCAGGTACTCCTGTCCGCTCTCTGCTGTGCACTTCTGGGTCTGAAGGTGTATTCCTGATGTATCTGAGGGAGATATACTCGACGTCCACCAATTCCTCCACCATCTTGTTCTCCTGCCTGTCCTTGGACTCTTAAAGCTAGGAAGGTTACATCAGGAATAGCTGGCTAGAAATTCTAGAACTGCTATGGTTTTACCTGGAGGGTAGGTGGCCAAACTTCTGCTGAAATAAAGGGTTTTCCTAACCTACTGGCAATAAAAATGAAAAAAAAAAAAAGACATTTTCAGATTAATTGTGAACATAATCTGATTGCTTATCTTCTAGAAGTGAATACAGAATTTGAGAAGAAATCGTTCTTCCATTCATTCATTCTAGAAATATTTTCTGAATTCCTATCCTTATGTCAAGCATTACAAGTTCAAACAAGACCTTGTGTTTTCCAAGATGGTACTCTCAGGCTAGTGCGAGAAATGTTTACATAAAAGGCAATTGCAGTACAATGTAACAAGTACATAGAGCTAAATATGGGCATGATAGGACCTCCTGGGAGCTGACCCAAAACCCTTGTCCCAGCACTTAGTAGCTTCTAGCAGAGTGGATCCTTAAGAAATATTTGGTGAATGCATGAATGAACAAGTAAAGGAAAAGCTTCTCAGAGGAGTTAGTAGTTATGATTAGTCTTTCAAAAATGTGTTAGGAGTTATCAAGATTGCTCTATGCAGAAAGAACAAGTGCAAAATCCCAGGTGCCAAAGACAGAAAGGAGTGTCAGAGAAAAATCCAAAGAGATCACTATGGTGGATTATAAGGTGTGAGAAGGTGAGAGATAAGAGATAATGCCCGCGGAAGTGAGCTTTAGATGTCATCTAAGAGGGACTGGACTTTATACAAAGAGCAAGGCAGAGCTCCTGAAAGGATGAAAGAAGGAAAGGGATGTGATTAGACTTGTTATTCAGGAAACTCACTCTGGCTACAGCATGGAGTGTGGACTTTTAAAGCAGGTGCACACTACTGGAGAGCAATGGGCAAAATGTCACAAGTGTATAGGCTTCCAATTCCCTTCTCCTAACTTCTCCCCAGGAACTAACACACTCCTCTCTGCAGTGGAGCCCTGGAAGGAACCCTCCTCTTCTCTCAGCAGGATTAAGCTTCCTTGCTGAGCAATCTCTTGTCGTGTATTTTCCTCATTGTCTTCCTTCTCTTTACGTCTGGCCATATAGACAAATCTTATAAAATAATGAGGATATTTCTATGGGTTATGTGAAAACATAGGACTTCCCTGTAGCTCAAGTGGTGAAGAATCTGCCTGCATGCAGGAGACCAGAGTTCAATCCTTGGGTCGGAAAGATTCTCTGGTGAAGGGAATGGCAATCCACTCCAGTATCCTTGCCTGGAGAATTCCATGGACAGAGAAGAGAAGCCTGGTGGGCTACAGTTCATAGGGTCACAGAGTTGGACACGACTGAGTGACTCACACACACACACACAGACACACACACACACATGTGAAAACAATTAGTTCCCAGGAAGATGAAAAAGAGCATCAGAGAGATGATCCTGGGGTCTCTGGGGTTTCCAGAGAGTAAGGACCAAGTGTAACAAACCCATCCTTCTAACAAAATTTGGTTTCAGAAATGGAGTGTCTGATTTTAGCTAGAAGTAAAAGTCATTCAGTCATTTCTGACTCTTTGCTACTCCATGGACTATAGGCCACCAGGCTCCTCTGTCCATGGAATTCATCAGGCAAGAATGCTGGAGTGGGTTGCTGTTTCCTTTTCCGGGAGATCTTCCCAACCCAGGAATTGAACCCTGGTCTCCTGCTTTGCAGGCAGATTCTTTACCATCTGAGCCACCAGGGAAGCCCTGAATTTCAGTTAACCCTCTATTTTTAGGACATCAAATGTGAGAAACGTTCTCAAAAGAGCCATGACTTGACTCATTTCATGTATAGGGAAGAGAGAGAAGTTCCACAGTGTTCGTTTATCCATCATCTGTTGTCAAAAATACTCAAATTGTGTTGGAGTTACTTTGTTCTTCATGCTTGCCCATCTTAATCTTTCTTATGTATCCACAAGAACTTTTCTTTTTACTTTTCTGAGATAAGGAAGACTGAATTTTATTGTGAAGGAATTTAGTTTTTGATAAACTTTTTTACATTAGCACAGTTTTCAACATATAGAAAAATTGTGAAGGTAATCCAGAGGTTTCTCATATACCTCACACTCAGTTCCCCCTCTTTGTGGTGGATATTAGTATACACTTGTCACAGGTAATGAGCCAATATTGATACATTACTGTTGATGAAAGTCTATCCATTATTTAGATTTAAAAACCAAAGCACTTTTAAATTTCTTTGTACAGTTATCCTACAGAAACTCCTTATAACTAAGGGCACATATTTGGAGTTAGACTGTCCAAGTTCAATTCTGGGTCCACCTCTTAGCTCTGTATGCATGCATGTGAAGCAGCTTCAGTCATGTCTGCCTCTTTGAAACCCCCTGGACTGTAGCCTGCCAGGCTCCTCTGTCC
Organism: Neotragus moschatus; assembly: GCA_006410615.1. Lineage (NCBI taxonomy): Eukaryota > Metazoa > Chordata > Mammalia > Artiodactyla > Bovidae > Neotragus > Neotragus moschatus. The sequence goes on along the minus strand of SJYA01001931.1, from coordinate 62,700 downwards.
ATGGAATTCTATAGGCAAGAATACCAGAGTGGGTTGCCATTTCCTCCTCCAGGGTTGCCACTTCCAGACCCAGGGATCAAACCTGAATCTCTTGCCTCCTGCATTGACAGGTGGGTTCTTTACCACTGAGCCACCTAGAAAACCCCCTATTAGCTATATGACCTATATAATTCAACTCTCTGTCTCTCAGTTCCCCCATCTGTAAAGTGGGAATAATGGCAGTTCTTATCCACTAGGACTGTCCTGATAATTAAATGACAATTCATAAGAACCCTGTAGCACAGCCTTAGCCACAGAATAAAAGCTCAGTAAGTGAAAGTTATGCAGCTCATGGTATTCGTCCAGTTAGAAGGCTCAGATTTTTCTCAATATTTTTTCAACATATTCTTTTGTCCTATGACATTCTAAAAATAGTTTTAAAGTAAGTTGCTTCAGGTTTGAGTAACAGTAATTGTACTTCTCACACTCAGAAATAACTTGCAATCCCATTTAATGTAGACATCAATAATGAAATCTCTAAAGGATAAGTGATTCCTACAAACTTTATTCATTACAGAGAGGTGAGTGGGTATAATGGTGAGAAGGATTGATTAGTAGATAAGAGAGACATGTGTTTTAACACTCACTATGCTGAGTACAATGAATAATAGAGTGACCTTAAGAAACTTAATTAACCTCTGGTTTTTCCCATCTGTAAAAATGAGTTGCTGCGTGTACTTAATAATAAAGTGTATGTAAACTTGCCAGGTAGCACAATGGTAATGAATTTGCCTGCCAATGCAGGATACACAAAAGATGTGAGTTTGATTGCTGGATTGGGAAGATTCCCCTGGAGTAGGAAATGAAAACCCACTCCAGCATTCTGGTCTAGAGAATTCTGTGGACAGAGGACCCTGGCTGTTACAAAGAGTTGGATACAACTAAGCAACTGAGCACACACACACAAACTTTCTGGCACATAGCAACTACTCGATAAATAAAATTATAATTGTTTCTTAACTTACTAAAAGTCCAGGGGGGAAATGAAGATTTTGTAGCCTACGCAGTTTCTCTTTCTCTGTAATGTACACATTTGTTGCTGAAACAGAATGAATTCCCAACACCTCATCAAAAGAAATATTTGAATGTAGAAAAATAATCAATCTCTTTGGAGTTGATACCATTTGTTTCACATAGATCAGAACTTCTTTGCCTAGTCTGAACCTCTATAATGTCATCAGGAAGGAATCGGACTTCCTTAATCCAGTAATTCTCTGGTTATTATTTCAGAGGAGAGGAGTCAAAGTTAGATTCACATAAGGACTCTCCCTTCTTCATTATCTATGTGGTAAAATATACTTGATTCCAAATAGCTCACATAGAACTCAGTTATAAGTCTTTGATAAAGAGACCATACTGGAATCAGAGAATCTTCCTACTGGCTTTAACTTTCCCATCTACCTACTTTGGAGCAACCATTTGCACCTAGGAAAAGACTAAAATGCAAGGGTTTACAAAACACAAGAAGAACCAAAGAGCTGAACTTCTACCTGGGATAGGCAGTCCTTCCTTAAGGGGACAAGAATGGAATTTCTAGAGAACACAGTTTGGCTTGACCAAGGCTATACAAGGAAGAACTGTGGGTGGGGGAAACCAGATGGTATATTCCCTTGACACACCCTAATAAGACTTTTCTTTTTTACTTATTTTAGTGTGAAACAAAGGCCAAATTAGATATATTAAGTTTTAATACCCCACCTGTACTACTCAGGAATTCAGCCCTACTGCAAACACTAGGGATGATTTCTGCCACACTCGGGTGAAGGGCCATCAAAGTTCTTCCTACAGATAACTCAGAAAGAAGTTCTGACTGTCAGATGCTGTAAGCATTGAGGCATAGGGAGCCAATTGCCCTATTTCTCTCCTCTTCTCCACCTATCCCCCTCCTCCAACAAACTTGGGAGAATCACACAATATAGAACAGACAAAGAGCCCTGGTATCCTTTGTTGGCCTGCAGTGGTTTTGTCTATTAAGTAGATCATCACATTACTGACAGAGAAAATTACAGCCAAAATTATTTGAAGTCTCATGGCAGAACTGAGTTATATACAGGCTCTATTATTTAATCTTTGTATTCTTGTCTTGGGACTGACAAAGGCTAGTGGGAACATTTTGAAGGTGGCCTGAAGGCAGGGACTTGGATGCAGTGGCAAAGTAAGCCCAAATCTAAGTGGCTTAATACAATAAGGTTTATTTCTCACTTATGTGACATGTCCACTTCAGATCTACAAGGCTCTGTTCCACTCACAGACCCAGATGAACTGAGGCTTTGCCATTTCATAGCTGTATCATCTGGAACGCTTACCTCTCATCAGCAAGAGAAGAGAACTATCTCAGGTCAGGCTACCTTGGAAACAGACCAAGATGATTCTGAGCAGAACAGAGTTAACTCAAAATTGAAGTCTATGAGAAAAAGGGAAATTGGTTGAGCAAAGAGAATTACTGACTATAAGTAACAACAAAGGTCTTGGCAACAGTCAGGGAGTTCTAGAGCTGAAATGGCTGTTCAGCATTGTTTCACCTTAAGTCAAAGGATCGGAGCACTTATTATCCCACATCAATCCTCTCCATCAATTCAGAGTCCTGGACTCCATATTATTCTGTGAGTGAGTGAGTGACAGTTGCTCAGTCGTGTCTGACTCTTTGTGACCCCATAGTCCATGGAATTCTCCAGGCTAGAATACTGGAGTGGGTAGCCGTTCCCTTCTCCAAGGGATCTTCCCAACCCAGGGATTGAACCCAGGTCTCCCACATTGCAGGTAGACTCTCTACCAGCTGAGCCAGAGGGAAGCCCAAGAAAACTGGAGTCGGTAGCCTGTCCTCCAGGGGATCTTGCCGACCCAGGATTACTCTAGTACGTCCTGTCACCTGGCTTTCCATTCTCTTCAAGTTGCCTACTCTCTTACTTCACATCATCATGATGAACATCTTTGCCTGGACACCTACCTATTACCTTCTGTTGCATCTTTCAGACAAGTCTCCCTATCCAAGTACCTTTTTAAATCTCTGACAACCCAAACCCTGAAACCCCAGAATTCAGCCAAGACCATTAAACTGGGAAAGAAAGAAAAACTTCTCCACCTGAACATTCTTTGTTAAGGTGCATTTCTATGATGAACTAGTTTTTTCTTTTAATTACTTCCTTCTTTCTCACTGTCCCTGTACATACACATTACTTTTTATCATTAGGGAGTCGTTACTTACTTCATCTAGACAATGCCCTGTGTTTGAAGGACCTAGACCAATCATAATTAAAGCAGGGCATGGATCACTGCGTACGCAGCATTAGTCCTTGGACATGCAGTAGCTATTAACCTACTTTCATAATCGACTGAGACTATTGATTCTTTAAATATAGTATATGTTTCTATCTTAGTGGAGCCAATTACAGTTTATAAGTCTGTTGAAGAATAGCTGACTCCTCAAAACTCAACTCACTCAATCTCAGGGACTTGGGAGATAATGAATGACAAGTAAATGACCTCTGACCCACGGATGAGAGGGGCTGGGCTGCTGATCGAGTACAACTCAAATGCTCTATGAGTATTGCCACTGAAATGGTGCCTAGGGATGGAGGATGTGAGGAGCAGGGCAGTCTAATGGGACAAGCCATCATTATCAATCTACTGTGACTGCCCGCTTAAACCAGACTTCGCAAACGAGTAGCCAGCCACAGACAAAGTTTTGAATTAGAGCCCATCTTTAAAACTGGGAAATTTCTCTTAACGGTTTGTATTCCAAGCATGAATCAAAAAGTCTGCCTTGACAGTGCTGAGCCATCCTTGGGGCAGTAACTGAGAGGTCAAGGAGTGGCTGCTTCCCACAGGACACTCACTCTCCAGGTCACGAGGGTACCACGACTCCCGAGTGTTATGGACTGAACTATGTCCCCCTCAAATCCACATATTGAAGCTCTAACCCCCAGTTGTATGACTATAGTTGGAGATTGGCTGCTTGAAGAGATAATCAAGGTTAAATAAGGGTCTTAAGGGTGGAGCCCTAATCCATTAGGACTGATGTCCTTCTTAGAAGAGGAAGAGACACCAGGGCTGCATATCCACAGAGGAAAGACCCTGGAGCAAGAGACAGCCATCGGCAAGCCAAGCAGACAAGCCTCAGGAGAAAACAAGCTTGCTGACAGACACCTTAATGCTGGACTTTGTGCCTCCATAGCTGTGAGAAATAAATTTCTGCCATTTAAGCTGCCCAGCATGTGGTATTTTGTAATGGCAGCCTGCGCCGACCAAGACACCCACTGTGCTACCCACACAGTCCATCGCTGGGCCTGTGCTGTAGAGTTTGCGCTCACGCCCCAATCATCTCATTCATTCCCTCTCTAGGTCCAGGAGGAATTTCACCTGTGACCCACGGGACAATTACTTTGAGCAACAATAACATGTAGATGGCTCTGCAATTAAAAAAAAAATTAAAAGGTGACTTTGGGAGAAGATATTGTAGTAGGTAAAATGAAAATCAGTTTAAATATTTAGGTAAAAACAGTTTCAGCAAAAGCAAACATCCCTCATACAAAACACACCTCCATGGACAAAATTTTAACAGTTTGTAAAATTATATCAAGTTTAAGTTTCAGAAGAATATAGCAGTTACAATTATCGGTCTTGAAACAAAAAGTGGGGAAATTCTGAGTCTGTGTCTTGTCTATGCCACCTTCTGATTCTGTTCTCTTGATCTCCATTTCCTCAGCTTAAAAAAAAAAAAATAGTAGTGAAGGATGTATATTAGCAATCCAAGGACCTAGCAAGGGCCTGGAACATGAAAGAGCAAAGTAACTGAACCTGCTCATTCTCTTAGGATGCTCTCAATTACAAATAACAGAAATTCCAGCTTAAGGTGGTGTGAATGATAAGGAATTGGCTCAAAGGCTGGAAATCCAAAATCGGGGTGGGTTGCAGGGTTAACTTAATCCAATAGCTCCAACAAGCTCTGCTTCTCTGCAGTTACCTTAATTCTAGTCTCATTACCATGTGTCAACTTCATCCTCAGACTGGTAGCTAAATGGCTATCACAGATCTGGATTCTAAAATGTCTAGAAGAAACAAGTATGTTTTTCTCCTATGACTTTCTCCATAAGTACCCACAAATTTTTTTTCATGCCCCATTGAGTCAAATGCTCCTACCATTTCCTTGTTGCTAGGGAAATGTCGTTATCTGATTGGCTTAACCCTGGATTCCTAAAAGTAAAAGCAGAGTCACTCAGTCGCTCAGTTGTGTCCGACTGTTTGTGACCCCATGGTCTGTAGCCTTCGAGGTTCCTCCACCCATGGCATTTTCCAGGCAAGGTACTGGAGTAGGTTGCCCTTCCCTTCTCCAGGGGGTCTTCCTGACCCAGGGATTGAACCTGGGTCTCCAGCATTGCAAGCAGATGATTTTACCATCTGAGCCACCAGGGAAGCAGATTCTTGAACCCATCATTAGTAAAGAGAATGGTACTATGAGTAGTTTGAAATGAAGATCACTCTTAGAGTTCTTATCAGTTGTAGGGAGAGGTGGCAGATGCCTTAACAAAATCTGAGTCTTGCTGTGAGGGAATTGGATAATAGAAGCTGTGCAGGTGACCAACAGTGACCACTATATTAATATTTTCTTAAGTGAAAGAAAGAAAAATCATAATTCGTGGAATTGAGGTCTTCCTTAGACCATTTTTTAATCTTCACATCAGTACTGTGAGGTGGGCTTTTGATGCCCATTTCGTAAGGAACTACCAGAGAGAGGAGCATCCTGGGTCACAAATCTAAAAGGCCATCAAGAGTCAGAGTCTCACCTCTTAAGACTTCGTTCCTTTTCTGTACGATGAATGTAGCAGCAGCACTTATCTCACAAAGCCTTGTGAGAACTGAATGAGTTAATACATGTGACATGCTTAGAGAATGTCTGGTACACAGTGAGGACGCAGTAACATATGGCATTGTCCTAACTTCATTTCATGGGATCTGAGCTCATCAGTGGTAAGAAACTCCATTGTTTTGGTGAGAGAGAGAGAGGCCAGGAGGAAGGGAAAAAGGAAGGAAAGAAAGAAAAGAAAAAGGAAGAGAGGGGGAGAGGAAGAAAGAAGGAAGAGAGGGTGAGGAGGAAGGAGAAAGACAGAGGAAGGAAGGCCATTAATTAAACTGTAACCTAAGGCATTCTTATCCCTTAAAATTTTAGATGCATTGGCAGAATACTTTTGACTTAATGAAATATAGATTTCCTTATCATAAATCTCCTTTGTGTACACATTAAAAGGAAATGTAACTGAAATAAATGGGTTAAGGTATTCCTAAAACTACTTCAACATTCAGAGCTATAATCTTCATCACTTTTCCACTTAGTCATCAGTATCCAAGTTCTTCCCATGATGTCATCCCTAGTATCATGAAGAGCACTTTACTTCTAAATTAACTCCTAAAATCATAAAAAGCCTTTTCTGAGGGCCTTCCCTAACATGGTTTTGTAGCTCTGTAGAGGCAATCTTCAGAGAAGGCGATGGCACCCCACTCCAGTGTTCTTGCCTAGAAAATTCCATGGACGGTGGGCTGCCATCTATGGGATCACACAGAGTCGGACACGACTGAAGTGACTTAGCAGCAGCAGCAGCAGAGGCAATCTTCATGGACTGGCTATGGAGAAATTGCCCATAGTCTGAACAAAAACTGATTTCTAGTAGTTTAAAGAGTATTCCACTCCTGTCTCCGGGATTTTCCTGCAACCTTTTGACACCCATTCAGCAGGTTTTGCTGATTACATTTTTTTAAATTAATTAATATATTTTATTTGGAGACTAGTTACCTTACAATATTATAGTGGGTTTTGCCATAGCTGCTGACACTTTGAATGCATGTATACTTGATGCCAACCACCTCACAATAGCTGCCTTCCTAAGAGAGACTGTAAACCAGTCCATCCTAGTAAACCAGTCCATCAACTAAACCAGTCCATCCTAAAGGAAATCAGTCCTGAATATTCATTGAAAGGACTGATGCTAAAGATAAAACTCCAATACTTTGGCCACCTGATGCAAACAACTGACTGATTGGAAAAGACCCTGATGCTGGGAAAGATTGAAGGCGGGAGGAGAAGGGGACGACAGAGGATGAGATGGTTGGATGGCATCACCAATGCAACGTACATGAGTTTGAGTAGGCTCCGGGAGTTAGTGATGGACAGGGAAGCCTGGTGTGCTGCAGCCCATAGGGTTGCAAAGAGTCAGACACGATTGAGCAACTGAACTGAACTGAATCAGGTAAAAGATGTATTCCAGTTTCAGAGTTCTTAAAATATGAATGATATGACTCTTGTAGTTGATAAAACAAAGCACTCTGATTATTAGTTTTATTCTTGTTCTTAGCTTTTTATCTACAAAGAATATAAGCCTGACAGTAAAACCAAAATCAGATGCCAAATAGCAACAAAGTGGTAATCAAATACAGACAAAAACTGAAAACAAGCTGAGTTACACTTAGCTCTTACTGAGAAATTAGAGACCACAGAAGAGTTTATTTGAAGGACTTCCTGGTGGTACAGTGGTTAAGAGTCCACCTGCCAATACAGGCAATACAAGTTCAATCTCTGGTCCGGGAAGATTCCACATGCCTCGGATCAACTAAGCCTGAGTGTCACAACTACTGAGCCCATGCTCTAGAGCCCGTGCTCTGCAACAAGAAAAGCCACTACAGTGAGAAGCATCACAACTAGAGAGAATTCCCTGCTCGTCACAACTAGAGAAAGCCTGCATGCAGCAATGAGGACCCAGTGCAGCCAGAAATAAAAATAAAAAAATTTTTTAAATCCATCGGAGAAATAGCTTATCTTATTGGTTAGAGATAGTAAGCACAGAGACTGACTCTAACAAGTCATCCTGAGACTGTTTTTTTCGTCTTTTGTAAATAGTGAAAGTAATCAAAAACTTGAAGTGCAGAAGCATTGAAATGTCCATCTAAGCCCATCCCTGCAAGAGCCCTGATTTCTGTATTTTTGTTTAAAAAGGACACTTACTTACTTATTTTTGTCTGTTTGTTGCTGGGCATGGGCTTTCTCTAGCTGTAGAGCGCTGGCTTCTAGGCTTCTTGTGTCGCCGAGCATAGGTTCTAGCACACCAGGTCTCAGTAGTTGTAACACATGGACTTGGTTGCCCCAAGTCGTGTGGGATCTCCCCAGACCAGGCATCAAACCTGAGTTCCCTGCATTAGCAGGTAGACTCTCAACCACTGGATGTCCAGGGAAACCCCGATATCTGTATTTTCAACAAGCTTCTCAGGAGACATTTGAGGCTCAACCTGTGTAGGGTGAATGGACCACCAGGGGCCAGTACTTAGCTAAGCCACTTAGAGGACCTGAGACAGAAGACACTTAAAGAGCCCCAGTGAGAAGGGGCTTCTGCCTCAATGCTTTAGTTCATGGAGAAGTGATGGAGAAGGAAAGACATTGCTTTTCACGTTTACTTTTTAAACCTACTCTGTAAAATAATAATAAATTGCCTTTCTGACTTACTGTGAGATATTTTAATGAGAAGATTTAAGATCTGTCCTTTGAATGAAAAACTGGGATAGTTCAAATTTTGAAGTTCACAGGTAGGATCATACCAGTGTCTGACAGATATAACTACCAACATCTCAAGATACATAAAGGTAGACAGGTCCCTTAAATGCCACATCTGTTAATAACTTTGCAGAGTTCAAAAACATCTCTGTAGTTCTTTAAAAGTCTTGTAATTAGCTATGTCAGCCAAGAAGATTTAGCAAAATAGAACATATTCTACTAAGAGTTGCTGCATGAGTAGAATGTCTCTTCTTTTAATAACAAGATATCCCTTCAGGAAATATTTCACAGATCTCAAGATCGTGTTTATTAATTCCTGTTGCACTTCATTAATTTAGTCAATCAGTCAGTCAGTCAGTCCATCAACAAACATCTTTAAATTCCTACTCTTTGCCAGACACTGTAATAGATGGCCAGAACAGAAAAATGACCAAAAGTTGACCCTTCTTCCTTAGGGGATCACAGTCTAATGGGGACAGATAAATAGGATAATGATCTAAAAAGAGTGTGGTGTGTGGTTTGCTAAAAAGAAGCAGAAGAGGCAAAGAATTAACTGATCACAGACTTAAGAACTGGAATAAGTCTGTCTTAGAGAAAAGAATACCCTTTGTGGTTAATTATAGCCTGGTTCTTCCTGGAAATTCCCAGTCCATATTTCCCTTCTTTCTTCAGTTCATTCAGTTTAGTTGCTCAGTCATGCCCAACTCTTTGCGATCCATGTCTATCACCAGTTCCCAGAGTTTACCCAAAATCACGTCCATCGAGTCGGTGATGCCATCAGCCATCTCATCCTCTGTTGTCCCCTTCTCCTCCTGCCCTCAATCCCTTCCAGCATCAGAGTCTTTTCCAATGAGTCAACTCTTCACATGAGGTGGCCAAAGTATTGGAGTTTCAGCTTCAGCATCAGTCCTTCCAAAGAAATCCCAGGACTGATCTCCTTTAGGATGGACTGATTGGATCTCCTTGCAGTGCAAGGTACTCTCAAGAGTCTTCTCCAACACCACAGTTCAAAAGCATCAATTCTTCAGCACTCAGTTTCTTCACATTCCAGCTCTCACATCCATACACAACCACTGGAGAAACCATAGCCTTGACTAGACGGACTTTAGTCAGCAAAGTAATTAATGTCTCTGCTTTTGAATATGCTATCTAGGTTGGTCATAACTTTCCTTCCAAGAGGTAAGCGTCTTTTAATTTCACGGCTGCAATCACCACCTGCAGTGATTTTGGAGCCCAGAAAAATAAAGTCTGACACTGTTTCCACTGTTTCCCCGTCTATTTCCCATGAAGTGATGGGACTGGATGCCATGATCTTCATTTTCTGAATGTTGAGCTTTAAGCCAACTTTTTCACTCTCCTCTTTCACTTTCATCAAGAAGCTCTTAAGTTCCTCTTCACTTTCTGCCATAAGGGTGGTGTCATCTGCATATCTGAGGTTATTGATATTTCTCCCAGCAATCTTGACTCCAGCTTGTGCTTCTTCCAGCCTGTGCTTCTTCCAACCCAGGGGCAGTGGCTGAGAGGAGCAACCCCACGTCCAAGGAGTGGTGGCTGCACAGGCGCAGGAGGGCTGAGAATTGCTACTCCACATTCAAGGTCAGGAGGGGTGACCTCATCCAAGGTAAGGAGCAGCTGCTGCGCTTTGCTGGAGCAGCCGTGAAGAGACACCCCACGTCCAAGGTAAGAGAAACCCAAGTAAGAGGGTAGGTGTCTCTAGAGGGCATCANATAGTGATGGACAGGGAGGCCTGGTGTGCTGCGATTCATGGGGTTGCAAAGAGTCAGACACGACTGAGCGACTGAACTGAACTGAACTGATGGGTATTGAAATAGCTCACCTGTTATAGAAATGAAAGACAGAAAGGAATAGAAGATTAAGCCTAGATTTTTGGCTAACTAGCTGAGTATCTGAGGAACTTTTTATTTAGATGAAGATTTGATAGCCGTATTATTTTGGTGTTGGCAATGGGGAAGCTAAGGATCAAGACCTCTGTTTGGATCATGCTATTGGAAATGTCTATTAGATACCAGGTGATGCTTTTGAACTGTCATGTTGGAGAAGATTCTTGAGAGTCCCTTGCACTGCAAGGAGATCCAACTGGTCCATTCTGAAGGAAATCAGTCCTGGGTGATCNAGGATCAAGACCTCTGTTTGGATCATGCTATTGGAAATGTCTATTAGATACCAGGTGATGCTTTTGAACTGTCATGTTGGAGAAGATTCTTGAGAGTCCCTTGCACTGCAAGGAGATCCAACTGGTCCATTCTGAAGGAAATCAGTCCTGGGTGATCTCCTTTGGAAGGAATGATGCTAAAGCTGAAACTCCAGTACTTTGGCCACCTCATGCAAAGAGTTGACTCACTGGAAAAGACTCTGATGCTGGGAAGGATTGGGGGCAGGAGGAGAAGGGGATGACCGAGGATGAGATGGCTGGATGGCATCACTGACTCAAAGGACGTGAGTCTGAGTGAACTCCGCGATTTGGTGATGGACAAGGAGGCCTGGCATGCTGCAATTCATGGAACTGCAAGGAGTCGGACATGACTGAGCAACTGAACTGAACTGGACTGACAACCTACAGTATAGCTCAGAGAACTCTTCCCTGATGGCTCCACTAGTAAAGAATCCACCTGCATTGGGGGCGACTTGGGTTCAATCCTTGGGTTGGAAAGATCCCCTGGAGAAGGGAAAGGCTATCCACTCCAGTATTCTGGCCTGGAGAATTCCATGGACTGTATAGTCAGTCCATGGGGTCAGAAAGAGTTGGACATGAGTGAGCAACTTTCACTTTCAATGAGAGTCTACAGTATAACTCAGAGAACTCTACTCAGTGCTCTGTAGTGACCTAAATGAGAAGGAAATCCAGAAAACAGTAGGATATATGTATACATATGGCTGATTCACTTTGTTGTACAGTAGAAACTAATACAACATTGTAAAGCAGTGATACTCCAATAAAAATTAATTTTGAAAAATTAAAAAACTAAAGGAAACCAAAGACAAAAAGAAAATGCACATTGTTTGAGGCATATCAAATTGAAAGTGCTTTTAGTTACTATCATTCAAGGGGATGTTGAACAGATAATTTAAAGTATGGGCTGGAGCTCAGCAGGGAGAATGAGTTAGCCACAAAGATGTGAAGATCATCAATGTATTAGTGACAATGATATCTATGACATCAATACCCACTGAGGTAAGAATCCTTTGCATTTGATGGCATGTGGTGATTTTCTAAGCACATTTAAAATAGAATATCCATCTGAGGTTCAAAAGCAGTTATTCCCATTTTACAGATGAGTACAGTAAGAACAAACAGGTTAATACTTGCCCAAATCCACATGTCCACTCCAGAACTCAGATGCAGTGGCTCCAATTCCAGTGTTTTTTTATTGTGTCATGTTGAGTCATAATGAAACCATTGTCTGTAAAGTCGTGGGGAAGGCCTCGGGATTAAATACTGTGCTCTCCAACTTAGGTAAACCTAATCACTCAGAAACAGATTTCTAATTCTCCATTGCATAAACTCATAACCACTTACACACACACAAACTTACGTGTGCTTCATTCTGAGAGTACTTACTGTCGGTACTTCCTCTCCAGGAAGTACTGTATCTTCCTCCCACAGTTGACATCTGCCTGCTTCACATTGTACTTTTAGAAGTCTCCCACCTCCTGTCAGGGAAAAAAAATTCCAGTTAACCAAGTGTTATGGCTCAGATGGTAAAGAATCTGCCTGCAACGCAGGAGACCCCAATTTGATCCCGGGGTCAGGAAGATTTCCTGGGGGAGGGAATAGCTACCCACTCCGGTATTCTTGCCTGGAGAATTCCATGGACAGAGGAGCCTGGCAGGCTACAGTCCATGTGGTCGCAGAGCCAGACAGGACTGAACAATTAACACTTTCTTTTTCACTTTATGTTGCCCTCTACTTGTTCTCCGGTGGCAAGAAGAATCAGTTGCCCTGTGCTGTGTACCTGAATTCATAAACATGCTGAGAGTACAGACCATCTGAGTAGATTTTCAGATCCCACATACCATCCTTCTACCCACGGAGGGCTGACGGGGAGCTTCTTGTTGTTGTTGTTTGGTAGCCAAGTTGTGTCCAACTCATTGCGACCCCATGGACTGTAGCCCACCAGGCTACTCTGCCCGTGGGATTTCCCAGGCAAGAATACTGGAGTCGGTTCCCATTTCCAAACCAGAGGATCTTCCCGACTCAGGGACTGAACCTTCATATCCTGCATTGGCAGGCAGATTCTTTACCACTGAGTCACCTGGGAAGCCCTGACTGGGAGCTTAGGTACACAGAAGAGCAATGTCAGTGACTGAATCATTGGACTGTAAGATTCAAGTGACTCAGATCAGAATATTCTCTAACCTAAATTATATTTCATGAGAAACCAATTACAAGTCTTAAGGAAATGGTTATTTATTTTCCAGAGGGAAAGGGTTTTGAATATTTGAGGGGAAATGGTATTGAATGAATGGGATGAATAGGATTTCAGCAGGAATTTTTATCAGAATTGGCCTATCTCAAAGCAAATAGCAAGAACTATTTGTGGAATAGGGAGAGGCAGTGAAGCAGCTCAGAGAAGGAAGCAAAAGCAGGACTGCCCCACCCTGAAACCCACTAGTCTTAGGAGCAGTGTGTGCTCAACCATGAAGAACTACATCTACTTTCAAAAGTGCAAAGTAAACATTTTTCAAGTAAAGCCTCAATGGTGGCTCGTGAACAGCAGTAAAATGATCGAGAAATCGAAAGATATAAAGCCATTTCAGCAACTGAAATAAAGCTCCCGACATGACACTGCTGTCACATCACAAGTAAATGTCAGACGCTGTATATTTTTATATATAGTGCCATTAAATTTAACAGGAATTTTCCATGCACAAAGGCCCTGGAGTTCGGGTACATGAAACAATGATTTGAATTGCTAATACCAAAAAGGGATCAGAAGGGCCTCTACAGCCTTGGAAAGGTAGTTTGGGACATGAGCCATTTTTCTTGATAGGGGTGGAGTGAGTGCTATTGGGCTCTTGGTTTATTAGGATAGTCTCAGTTAGACTTCCTTTATTTTCAAATTTTATTTATTTTTGGCTGTGCTGGGTGGTCATTGCTGCAAGCAGGCTTTCTCTAGTTGTGTCTGGCAGGGCTACTCTTATAGAGGAGCACCAGTTCTAGGGCTTGCAAGCTTAACTGCCCTGCAGCATGTGGGATCTTCATGGACCAGGAATAGAAGCCGTGTCCCCTGCATTGGCAGGTGGATTCTCAACCACTGGATCACCAGGGAAGACCCTGGACTCCCTTTTTTATTACTACATCCCTTTAATGTAGACACTGACAAAAGAGCTCATTTAGATGAATGGAGAAAATGAAATCAAAGATAGGCAGTGACAAAAAATAAAATACTTTGTGGGAAACATTGACGGAGAGTCAGAAAAGGGATTTAGGTAAGGAACATAAGGGCTTCCCTGGTGCCTGCAATGCAGGAGACCCTGGTTCAGTCCCTGGATGGGGAAAATCCCTTGGAGAAAGAAGTGGCAACCTACTCCAGTATTCCTGCCTGGAGAAGCCCACGGACAGAGGAGCCTGATGGGCTACAGTCCTTGAGGCCGCAAAGAGTCAGACACAACTAAGCAACTAAACACATACACACAAGGAACATTAAGAAATGGACAATCTTTTTGTGGTGATTTGGTAAATTTTATTCTTGATTAGATATATAATGGTATTAAATAAGAGCTACCTCTTTCAAAATACAAAAAGAAATAAATACAAGCATATTCTAATAATGTCATTAGGAACAGACTTTTTAATGCCTTTGCTATAGTTTGCATTTTCCAAATAAGGATGTTTGTTTCTATGATGGGAAAAAAAAATGACCTAATTTAAATATACATGATTACTTTCTAAGTAAAATCTTAAAGATCAGTCATCATCAGCTTTTTATAATAATGGAACAGCCCAGAGCTTTAGCCTCCACAACCTCCACATTGCAGAAAAGAGGTGAATGTGAGTTGGAAGATCTACTTCCAATGCCTTTAACCAGCTATAGCATTTGGATAAATCACTTTGAGTCTCTAAGCTCCGGTTTCCTAACAGGTAAAATCAGGACAGTAGTGGTAACCCACTCACTTCATAGAAATAGAAAGAACAGAGGATAATCTGTGTTTTCAACTACAGCACCATCTACAAAGTATTAGTTGTGGTGTAAACAATACTAAAATGCACATTAGCTCAATCTCAGAGTCAGTTTATAAAAGTCTTTATCTTGTTTTCTTTTTATAATGCATTATAATGTATTCTCGTGTAAAATAAAAATGTGAGAATACAAAAGTATATAGAAGGAACTACGAATCAACCATAAATACTGTCATCCAGGAAAAAAAAAAACTACTGCTCATGTATTCTTTACCTTTATATATTGATTATATATGAGTGTTGTGTTAGTCACAAACTTGGTAGAAAATTGAATTCAAATAAAGATGGTTCAAACAAAGAGACTTCATGAAGGGATTGTTTTCAGAAGTGTGGCCAGGGAAGGTGAGGCACACCAAACATAGCAAAAATGGCAAGCTGTTGCATCTGTTTAGCCAAAGGCCAAAGGAAGAGAATACAGCTACTCGGCAGGAGTTATAGTCAGAGAGTCACAGATTTGATGCCAAAGGAGAAAGAAATCAAACATCAGAGCACTTTCTTCTCCAACCGTCCAATCTTAAGCCCATACCTTCCACTGGTCACAGCCAATTGGAAGGCCACTGATGAAGAAGCACCCAAAATACAGTTTACAGAAGTCAGCCAACCCTTCAGGGCACACAGCAAGGCAGACATGAGAGTGGAAAACTGACCTGACAGGAGGCAGGAAATTAAGGATCAACTAGTATGTACACAAAAATAGGAAATAAAATATGCAGATACCTTTGCAAATTACACTTTTGGTTAACATTACATCAATGACCATTTTTGTATGGTATTACAAGTTTTTCTGTGGCAGAATTTTTTACGACTTGTAGCATTTTGTCAACAGAATATTTCATAATTTATTTGAAGTGTATAAATTATTTATTTTTCCTCCTCCAAATATTATCATGTATCAAAATTTTTATATTTATCCCATAATTGTATTATAAATTCCTAGAGTTACTAGATTATAAGGTCTGAACACATTTTAAAGTTTTTAGTACATATACCAAATTCTCCTCCATATAATACACAAGAGTGCCCATTTCACTATACATTCACCAAGAGCAGGCGTTGTTATATATTTAATTTTGCCATATCAATTAGTGAAAAAAATTGATCTTATTTTATAATTTTAATTGATTTTATTACTAGTAATATTGAACATGTTTTCAATTTCACTATTTCTTCTCTAGAGAATTGATTCCTGTCTTTTCCTGAGTCTTCTTTTAAACAAGAAATCATTTGAAATAAAATATTTTCATGTCAATGTATTCTCTAGATGTTTTAGATATAAATGTCTTGCTGCCACAAATTATTTTCTACCATTATGGTTTTATTTAAATGTTCAAAACATAGCTGTGCTATGCTTAGTCATATCTGCCTCTTTGTGACCCCAAGGGCTATAATCTACCAGGCTCCTCTGTTCATGGAGTTTTTCATGCAAGAATACTGGAGTGGGTTGCCATTTCCTTCTCCAGGAGATCTTCCTGACCCAGGACCAAACCCACATCTCTTGTGTCTCCTGCATTGGCAGGCAGATTCTTTATCACTAGCACAACCTGGGAAGCCCATATATTTATAGGTGGATTCCAATTTTTTAAAATCTTAGAAACTTAAAATTCCATATTATTTTGTAACCATTGAATCATAATTTTGCTATTGCAATCCACCACTGACTTCTGAAATGAGTTACTTTACATTTAGGAAGGTAGAAATATAGAATGATGATGGAAAGGCGATTTGCTAAAACCATGTAAATTATACTTTTAAATAATGTCTTCTACAGGTAAGCAAAGAAAGAAACTAAGATCCTACGGCAGTTTGGAAAAACATGGCCACAGTATTTTGTGACTGCTGCTGCTACTGCTGCTAAGTTGCTTCAGTCGTGTCCGACTCTGTGCAACCCCGTAGATGGCAGCCTATCAGGCTCCTCCATCGCTGGGATTCTCCAGGCAAGAACACTGGAATGGGTTGCCATTTCCTTCTCCAATGCATGAGAGTGAAAAGTGAAAGTTGCTCAGTCGTGCCAGATCCTTAGCAGCCCATCAGGCTCCTCCGTCCATGGGAGTTTCCAGGCAAGAGTACTGGCGTGGGGTGCCACTGCCTTCTCGACTACTCCTATCAAAATGCAGAATATATCCCCCACCCTTAACTATTGGCTGGCTTGTGCCCTAATTTGACCAATAAATAGAATGTGACCGGAGTGACATTATGGAGATTCTAGAGCTAGGCTTCAGGAGACTTCACAGCTTCTGCTTTTGCCTCTTGAAACAGTACCCTGACCAGCCATGAAAGGAAGCTGGTTTAGCTTAGCAGAGGCTAAGAGGCCACATGGAGAAGAATTGGGCACTTCTGTCTGCAACCAGCACCAATAGCCAGGCATGTAAGTACGGCCATAGTGGATCTTCCAGGCCAGCCTGCTCTGCAATTGAAGCAAAATTGTGAACTGGCTCAGGCAAAACAAGCAGTAGAAATGTACCACCAGTCAACAAAATAATTGAAAAAAAAAGTCATTGTTTCAGCCACTCAATTTTGGAGGGGACTGTTTCTCAGCAGTCATTAACAGATATAGATCTCCTAAGAGGACGTCTCAGCCACTGATTAATTCCAGCTTTATCCTGCAATACAGACACTGGAAACAGTTGAGCCTGAAAATTTTCTCCCTGGAGTAAATGAAGAAACTGAATGTGAAAGAATTATGTAGAAGCAAATAAAAGTCAAAATGTGTTAGTCTGGGAAAGGAAGGAGTGATTAATAAATTTAATTATATGTGCAAACCACACCACAGCTGAAGAGTAAACCCACTTCCAGGGTGCGTGTAAGCTTCTTGGGGTCTCTCTGCCCATGGGCAGACCACACTGCCAGTGCACTCAACTCTAGGCAACCAAGGTGCCTCAGAACTCAGGACACAGCCACTAAGGGGAGACAAAGCCAAATGATTCATGGTTTTCCCCAGCACCATCAAATTCCAGAGTGGAAGCCTGAAGAATTTGAGAATTCTAAATCCAATCTGGCCTTGCAAGTTATGATGAAGGCATACTTACCAAGATAAGAAAACATTTGAAGTTTGTTCATTTAATTTAAAACTAAAAAGTTTAAACTTATGTTTTCCAGGCCTTCATTGTACCCTTCTCCAGGCACCCACAAATGTTAGAAGTAGTCCCTAACCCTAAATCAGGGTCCACTGACCCCTAAGACCCCATAAGAATATTATTTCATGTTCAAGTGATAACTTTTCCATCATTTAAATTTCAGTTGAACAAGTACTCTCCTAGAGCTTGCTATGTGCTGAAGATTCTGAAAGGTAGTACTTGATAATTACTGAAATAACTCTTTGGTTAAAAGTAAATACCTCCATATTTTAAATTTTGGAAAACTGTGAGTTAGTTTTACAATAGTTTATATAACTTTAAGAAATTTTGTTTGTGTTATAATCTGATTTCTAATCCTCTTTAAAGAGGAATCTGAAATGTAGATGGGGTTATAGTTGTTCTTTATAGTTTTCTATTATGGTGTGTGTTTTTCTTGTATGTTTTTTAACAATGCATTTACATTGCTCTGTAACAAAATAAAAAGATTAAAAAAAAAAACACTCAAACAGTATACAAAACTAGGAAAGTATTCTATGGCTAATTCACTGAGCCAAGAAAGTATCAAAATGGATAGCAAGAAAGGAAGGACTCAAGAGAGATTTGGGAAGAAAGTCAGACATGTCATGAAGATAGAGTAGAAGGTGAGAGTTGAAAGGTAGAGGAGGCGTCAAGGGCAGCTGATAAGAAAACAGAGTGGTTCATTAAGACGGGGCAAACAGTGAGTCGGAAAGTGATTGAGAAAAGAAAAACAATAATTAAATCCGCAAATGCTGCCTGTGCAGAACAGATGAAGTGGGAGAGAATACCACCACAGTATGACTCCTTCCAATTATTTAAAGCCATGATCATCCTTGTTTGGAAATAATTGCTCCATTTGCTCACTTTTAGCAAATCTATTTGGATCTGAAGCCCTTTCTTGCTTTTATTTGGCCTGACATTAGATTTTGCTAGTGAAATCTCCTCCCCATGCAACACTGCAGGCAGGCTCTGAGGAGCTGACTCCTAGAACCCCTGATGGAAACACCACAGGGAATGAAAACCAGGTTCAAGTCTGGCCGGCTGCAGTGCCTCCTGTTAATGGGTAGAAATGCAATATTCATTAAAAAGAATTCAGACTTCAATCGTTCTAATGATCATGAAACTTCTTTCATCAATGCATAATAGAACAAAAAGATTGATTTTCATTAGGAATGACTTTCAACATTTTTTTTTTACTTCTTATATAAAAAATAAATCTGTTCGAAGTCTTATAAGGTCCAAGGTATTTCTGATCTGCTTAGAAACAGTAGGTAAGTTTTTATGGAGTTGTTCTCCTCTTCTCCACTGTAGTCAATTTGGAATATTCTAGTAGCTGGTGAAATTAGTCACCTAAAATTACTTTCCATTAAGAAAGCCCCTCACTTCTCTCCCTCTGATCATTAAAATATTACTTTTGAAAAGGACATTTGGTTTGACTAGGACATTGCATAATTTCTTTTTTTCTTCTATAGAAGGAATGAGGAACAGGAGACAATCATTAATGCAATTACTACACTGCCCATATGTAGCCACCCAAAATTACAAAATGACTACTTAACATTTTGTAAGTGTCAACAAAAGAGTGAAAAGCTTCATCAGATTAAGACCTTGCCCATTGGCACCTGCATTTTCAGGATGTCAAATGTGTGTCCATGACCACTTTAGACTCTAAAAACCTCCCTTGTGCTGTTAAAATGGATTCTTGTTAAACTTGAAAGCCAATCTATTTACACACTTAAAAGGGTAGAACAGAAGGGCCTGTAGAAATCACACAATCTGACTTGGTCAATTAGAATGCCACATTCTCCTGGCCATGGTGAGTGATTCAAGGATTGGCGCGTGACCCAGATCAGTGAGACACCCGAGGACTGAAACTGAGACTGTGGGCTGGGACTCACGCATGCTGTCCTCTTCAGTTTACAAAAGTTCTGAGCATAGTAAGAGAGTCATGTTTGTTAGTATGTACTAAAGTTTTATATATCGAATGAAGGAATGAAGAAATTGAGCCCTGCAGAGATGGCAGATTTTTCCCAACGTCACAGTAAGATGATGAACTGATAGAACTCTTTTAAAGAGATTTTTCTTAAAGTAAAAACAGGGCTTCCGTGGTGGCATAGTAGATAAGAATCCACCTGCCAATGGAAGGGACACGGGTTCGATTCCTAGTCTGGGAAGATTCCACATGCCTCGGAGCAACTAAGTTGGTGAGCCACAACTACTGAGCCTGAGTTCTAGTTCCCACAAACCACAACTGCCGAAGCCTGTGCACCTGCAGCCTGTGCTCCCTAATGAGAGAAGCCAGTGCACCACAACCAGAGAGTAGCCCCTCCTCTCTGCAACTAGAGGAAGCCCTGGTGAAAAAGCAACAAAGACGTAGGGCAGCCAAAAATAAATAAATAATTTAAATTTTTAAAAAAATGACTCCAGCATGAAAATCATCTGTTGATTTATATGGTTAAAATCCAGCAGAGGAGGTTTGCAGGAAAAACTGGATACAAGAGCTCAAAAGATGCTATCAAGCATTGGCTTCTCTTTATCTCTCAACTTTGCCTTTCCAGGTCATTGGCAATTAGCTTCAGCCTCCACAATGTAATCCCTGAAAATCTAGGCCAGCTTCTTCTTCATTGCCAGAAGTTCCAGAAGGAAAAAAGAAAAAGTATGTGTCTTTCCCAGAAGTCCTAGAACAAGCCTCATTGGATCTCACTGACACAGGTGGGTCATGTGACCAGTCTTCCATCAATCACTCTGGCCAGAAGACTGGATGTTCTGATTGGTCTGGTCTGTGTCACATGTTCTCCCTGATCCAGTGGGAGTCAACTCCATCTGAAACACACGGAGTGAGAGTGGGGTCCGAGTGGTTCTTCAAGAGGAAAGCATCATTCTGTTACCAGAAAATGCTGGGTGGTTTCCCAGGTGGCACTAGCAGTGAGGAACCTGCCTACCAAAGCAGGAGACAAAAGAGATACAGGTTTGATCCCTGGGTCAGGAAGATCCCCTGGAGGAGGAAATGGCTACCCACTCCAGTACTCTTGCCTGGAGAATTCCATGGACAGAGGAGCCTGGTGGGCTACAGTCCAGGCAGTCACAAAGAATCAGACACCGCTGAGCAATAACACACAAAAATCACAGAAGCCCACAGCAAGAAGCATCTGGGTCACCCTTCTTGATTTCAGCATTCCTAGAGAAGGAACCAGTCAGCCCAGCCTGTACAGTTTGTCCAACATAGACCATCCAATTGTAGCCAGAGAGTGAGAACATGGGGAAATTGGTTGCTCTCATGGTGACAGTGTGAATCTAGGAAGAGGATTTCAAACAACTGGAATGAGAGAAGAGCAGCTAGTACAGGTGTCCAGGTCAAGGCAATTCCACTGCCTCTGCCTGGTGCTCCTGTGGTTCCTGCCAGCAGAAACCTCTAGATCTTAGGTCAGGACAAGCTATGCTGCAAGCTAATAATTTGGGGTCCTTTCATTTATTTACATGCGCTGTGCTTAGT
This sequence comes from Neotragus moschatus, assembly GCA_006410615.1. Taxonomy (NCBI): domain Eukaryota; kingdom Metazoa; phylum Chordata; class Mammalia; order Artiodactyla; family Bovidae; genus Neotragus; species Neotragus moschatus. Next base: position 41,338 of record SJYA01001931.1, on the reverse strand, counting down.
CACTCAGTTGTGTCCAACTCTTTGAGATCTGTTGGACTGTAGTCCACAATGCTCCTCTGTCCATGGAGATTCTCCAGGCAAGAATACTTCAGAGGATCTTCCCAACCTAGGGATTAAATCCAGGTCTCCTGCATTATAAGTGGATTCTTTACCATCTGAGCCACCAGGGAAGCCCTTATTTACCTAAAAGGAAATAAATGTTTTGTATTAATATGAATCATATTCTTCCTTTTTATGTTCCAAATAGGTAATTTATTAGGCTTCCCAGGTGGCGCTAGTGGTAAAGAACCCACCTGCCAATGCAGGAGATGTTGAGAGATGCAGGTTTGATCTCTGGGTTGGGAAGATCCCCTAGAGGAGGGCATGGCAACCCATTCCACTATTCTTGCCTGGAAAATACCATGAACAGAGGAGCCTGGTAGGCTACAATCCATGGGGTCACAAAGAGACAAGACTGGAGCAGCTTAGCACTTAAGTAACTTATTGCATGATTTTTAACTCCCTTAATTTTTCTATCAGGGAAAACTCACAAATATTAGACACACATTCTTACTATGTATACATACCTCTCTGTATATGTAGACATAATGCAAGCATAAGATTTTTAAACTTCATTTCCAGGTTTAACGTTGAAACATCTTTCTCACTTTCAGAAGACTTGTCTTTCACTTCTTTGTAGCTCACAGTCTCCAGTTTACTTTTTCTTACCCAGATGACTTCCTGCTGCTGCTGCTAAGTCACTTCAGTCATGTCCGCCTCTGTGCGACCCCATAGAAGGCAGCCCACCAGGCTCCTCCGTCCCTGGGATTCTCCAGGCAAAAACACTGGAGTGGGTTGCCATTTCCTAGGAGATATACTAAAGTTCTTAACATTTAGATGAGAAAATAAAATGGAAAAATAGATAGAAAACATGACTGACATAGTGAGGTAAAAATTAATAACACACATTCAGATGTATAAAGACACTGAGCTTTTGCATTTCCCAGTTATCTTCCTCACAGGCCCTTAACTTACAGGATGGTAGAGGAGAAACAAAATCAATTTTGTCTATTAAATTTGACCCAACCTGATAAACAGTCTCTACATGATCCTAACTTGGACAAATAAAATTCCTTCCCCTTGCATATTTCCTTCCCGCCTCCTTGCTTCTCTCCAAGATGGCTGCTGATTGTTGGGGGGATGGGGAAGGAGGGCTCACGCAGCCTCCTAGAGGCAGGGATAGGAAGTACCATTTTCCCATACATAAACCTTTGTGTTCTCTGGTGCAATGGATGACTGGGATAGTGGTCTTTGGCAGCCTGGTTACGAATCACCCTGCAGGCATCAAATGATAAAATCTGTGGGGCTTCTCTGACTTTGATCAGTGTCCTCTGATCACTCCTGCTAAACTGGCCCCGCCTTGGCATTTGCTGGTATTGTGTAACCCCTGAGATCTCACTGTAGCTCTCTTCTGATCCCAAGCAGAATGGTCTTCTCACCAGTAGCCAACTGTTAGGCTCACTTTACACTCTATGACATCCCTCCTGGTTCACTCCCCAACAAGGGCCAGCATCCTACATCCCCACACAATGTGTGAGAATGTCTTGATACCTTCCATACTGCAAAGATGGAGTTCTCCTTTTGCATAAACACTGTCCACCAAGGATTTTATTCTGAGATGGCCATCACAGGTTGGCATGGGAGGAGTTACTGTGACAATTGGTCTCTTCTCAGACACTGTGATGGAAAAGTAAGTCAAAAAGTACCTCAACTTTTAGATCTTACCTAACTCACCTAATACATCAGTGTTAGATTTTTTTTTTTTTTTTAGTTTTTCTTTTATTGAGATATAGTTGATTTACAGCGTTGTGTTAATTATATCTTCCCCGGTGGATCAGTGGTAAAGAATCCACCTGCAGTGTAGGAGTCACAGGAGATGCGGGTTCAATCTCTGGGTTGGGAAGATCCCTTGGAGGAGGGCATGGCAACCCACTCCAGTATTCTTGATGGAGAATCCCATTGACAGAGGAGTTTGGCAGGCTACAGTCCACAGAGGTGCAAAAGAGCTGGACATGACTGAAGTGGCTTAGCATATATATACACATTCTTTTTTAAATATTATTTTCCATTATGGCTTATCATAGAATATTGGATACAGATCTCTGTGCTATACAGTAGGACCTTATTGTTCATCCATTCTCTATATAGAAGCTTGGGCTTCCCAGTCAGTTCAGTTCAGTTGCTCAGTCGTGTCCGACTCTGTGATCCCATGAATCGTAGCATGCCAGGCCTCCCTGTCCATCACCAACTTCCAGAGTTTACCCAAACCCATGTCCATTGAGTCAGTGATGCCATCCAGCCATCTCATCCTCTGTTGTCCCCTCCTCCTCCCGCCCCCAGTCCCTCCCAGCATCAGGGTCTTTTCCAATGAGTTAACTCTTTGCATGAGGTACCCAAAGTACCAGAGTTTCAGCTTCAGGGTCATTCCTTCCAAAGAACACCCAGAACTGATCTCATTTAGGATAGACTGGTTGGATCTCCTTGCAGTCCAAGGTACTCTCAAGAGTCTTCAACACCACAGTTCAAAAGCATCAATCCTTCAGTGCTCAGCTTTCTTCACAGTCCAACTCTCATATCCATACATGACCACTGGAAAAACCATAGCCTTGACTAGACGGACCTTTGTTGGCAAAGTAATGTCTCTGCTTTTCAATATGCTATCTAGGTTGGTCATAACTTTTCTTCTAAAGAGTAAGTGTCTTTTAATTTCATGGCTGCAATCACCATCTGCAGTGATTTTGGAGCCCCAAAAAATAATGTCTGCCACTGTTTCCACTGTTTCCCCATCTATTTCCCATAAGGTGATGGGACCAGATGCCATGATCTTCATTTTCTGAATCTTGAGCTTTAAGCCAACTTTTTCACTCTCCTCTTTCACTTTCATCAAGAGGCTTTTCAGTTCCTCTTCACTTTCTGCCATGAAGGGTGGTGTCATCCAGGCTAGTGGTAAAGAACCCATCAGCCAATGCAGGAGACATAAGAGACACAGGTTCAGTCCCTGGGCAGTATTCTTACCTGGAGAATCCCATGGATACAGAAGCCTGGTGGGCTACAGTCCATAGGTTTGCAAAGAGCAGGACACAACTGAAGCGACTTAACGCACAGGCACACATATAAAAGCTTACATCTGCTAACCTCAGCCTCCCCGTCCGTCCCTTCCCCAGCTCCCTCAAGGTTGAGACTGGCAATCACCAGCCTCATCTCTATGTCCATGATTCTGTGTCCCTATAATAGATAGGGTCATTTGTGTCATAGTTAGATTCCTCATATAAGTGACATCATATGGGATTTGTCTTTCTGTTTCTGACTCACTCCACTTAATAAGTAATCTCTCAATCTCTAGTTGCATCCATGTTGCTGCAAATTGCATTCTTTCATTCTTCCTGAATAGTATTCCACTGTATATAAGTACCACTTCTTCTTTATTCACTCATCTGTCAATGGACATTTAGGTTTTTTCCTTGTCTTGGCTACTATGTTCATAGTGCTGCTATGAACATAGGAGTGCATGTACCTTTTTTAATGATAGATTTGTCTGGATATATGCCCAGGAGTGGGATTGCTGGATCATTTGGTAATTCTACTTCTAGTTTTCTGAGAGACCTCCTTACTGTTTTCCACAGTGTTTGTAGCTGCTAGATTTTTAATACAGAATGAGAAAGTCAGGACAAATATGTCTTACTTCCATTCTCTTCTGCTTTTGATGATGAACTGAGAGATGAAAGAATTAAGGTTTCTACATTCTCTTCTTTTCAAATCAGAACTCCCTCTGCACTCCCTCCTTCTTCACAAACTAGAATTTTCCATGCCATTTTCTCTGAGTCTGTACCATCAGGTGGCTACCTGGGAATAAGACATGTGGGAGCGAGGCATAGAAAAACACACTATTTAATATGTTCAAGGTATTATCCCATTTACGCATATGTGTTTGCTCTCAAGTTGCCCTTTTCTTTTCATGTGAAGTTGTTGCTTCCTTTGGAAGGAGCTAGCCTGCTTTATATTTTACCTGTTTTGTAAGAAGTCACCTGTGGAATCCTGGATAAAAGAGGCATTTCTATTTGATTCCTGTGGGGTTTTCATATCCTTTTATAATGGACACCAAAGAAAAGTCCTCTGGCTGACCTTCTCTTACTCCAGCTCTTCCTCGCTCATAACTTCTCTGATAAAAAGAGAGCTTTAGCAATTGCTAAAGAAAAAATGAGACATTCTCCCTATAGTAATTAAATGAACTGAGAAAAGGCAGCATTCGGGAAAGATGCTTTCCAGAGGTGAGCATCCATCCAAAGCATTTCTGCCAAGAATAAATATTTATGCACACATGTATTGATGGGACACTCTAGACCTGATTATCATCTGGCCGGTGTTGGTCTCTAAATACTTCCCCAGAGCTCACATTGTTGGGCGTGAAGTGATTAAGCATTATGTCAGCAGCAGCTGTTGCCTGGAGACCTCTAATGGTGCTACACAGGCAAGGTCTCGCACTGGGAAAGTGGAGGGGATCTGTTTTAAGTGAGGTCTTCAATCAGGAAAAGATTATTTCTGCCAAAGGAGCTTTAAACCCCCTCGAACACCACCACTATGGACCAAAAGCACAGGTTAACTCCAGGAAGAGATCAGAGGCATCTAAGAGACTCTGTCCTGAAGTAAGAGAGAGGACAGCCCCGCTCAGCCACCCCCAGGGTCAAACTGGACTCTGAAGTCCGCAGGCCTGCTGCCTCTCCTCCCTCCAGTCTCCTAGCTCTGACCTCAGGTTCATGGCCACATCTGTGTGTCATTCTGCACAGAGGCTGCTCCTCTGCTGTGTCCCTCCTGCCGCCAGCTCTCTGCCTTGAATCCAGTGAAATTCACATTCAGCCCCAAGCCCAGCTGTCTGGATCCAGTGCTTCAGCATCAACATCTACCTGCGTGAACCCCATCAACATTTACCTACCTGCTTGGGTTTCCCCTTGCCTCTTTCCCAGGCTATGTCTCTGCTTTAATAACTCCTATTTCTTTTTTTATTAGTTATTATTTTATTTTGTTTTTGGCTGTGCTGAGTCTTTGTTGCTGCACACAGGCTTTCTCTAGGTGTGGTGGGTGGGGGCTATGCTCTAGTTGAGTTGTGCAGACTTTTCATTGCAGTGGCTTCTCTTGCTGCAGAGCATGGGCTCTAGGGTGCACAGGCTTCAGTTGTCGGGGCATGCATGCTTAGTTGCCTCATAGCATATGGAATATTCCTGGACAAGAGATCAAACCTGTGTCCCCTGCATTGGCAGGTGGATTCTTAACCACTGGACCATTGGAGAAGTCCAATAAGATACACCTAAATGGTTTCAAGAACATAGGGAAAAGTGTGAAGGCAGATGAGGACGAAGGCTAGGAAGGAGGTTAGCCCTAGTCTCCATAACATAACACCCCACTACAGTATTCACTCCACCTGTGAAGATGTTGATGGCTGCTCTGCTATCCTGTAATGTATCAGTATTCTGTACCAAGAACTTCAGTCTCAGCTTAGTGGTGTAAATAAGAAATGTAAATTTCAACTAACAATGTAGCCATTCAGCCAACTCAACGTCTGCAGTTTCAAACTGTTTAGGGAAAAGTTAGTCATGCTGTTGGATATTCAGTCTTCCAGAAATCTAACTCTGTATGAGAGAATTGCACATCTTATTTTATTTTGCTGCATTTTAATTATGAGAAGAAGATCCACAGTGGGGTGAGACTTCTGCCTTCATGACTGGGCTGGTGAATTTGGCTGAGAGAGTAACTAACCATTCTGCAGACCCATGATTCCAACCTCAGCACTGCTGGGATGACTCTCAGAAACTCGACAAGTAAAATTTTAGCCATTTGCTGATACTTCCTTCTAGATCTCCGACAAAGCTGGTAGCTGAACACACACCCAGGTCTCTGCCAAGGGTCTTGGCAGTGTAGTCCACAGCTTGGACAGCCCAGATCTGGGCTTATAAATGAGAAAGACTTGTGCTGGTTATTACAGTCTAAAGGAAGGTCATTGTCCAAGGGGCTTTTCAATATTTTGGTATTATTTTAAAATGGAAATAATGTTACTTTCATCTTTGCAGTGGAAAATGCCTAGGGTATATTTTATGAACTGTTGTAGAGCTGCTTCGGAGATGATCTTTATGTTAAGTTCATTTCTATAGGACTCATTTGTAGGACAAAGATAAAGAGGCAGCAACTTGGTCTGTGAATTTTCTGTACTGTGCCACTTATCAGTAATAAGGAAGCTGAAAAGTCTTATCCAGCTAGGTTTGTACACCTTTTGCCACTAACACCATATGAACACATGCATGCTCACACACTTATGTGTTTGTGTGTGTGTATGTGTGCATGCACACCCATATACTTTCCCAATCCACTGAGTATTTACAAATAGATGAGTAGTTTGATGATTTCTGGTTTTGCTATTTAGACTTTTATCACTGAAAAATCAAATGAGTCATAGTGAGAACCACTGGAAAAAGACTTTAACCATGAAAACCATGATCTGATGTAATTGACCAGAGAGCTCATCAATTTCTGCTGCTTCATCTATTGATTAAAACAATACTAGCTCTCTCTCTAAACAAAAGAGCAAGATTTCTGAGTAAAGCATGGTAAATAGCAGAACCCCAAAAGTCTTCTAACTCTTTACAGTCCCAGAAACCTCAATTGTCACTCAGAAAGTAGGGGAGGAAAAGAAAGCAAGTGTGGAAAAAGAAATATGAGCAAGAAGCTCATCTGTAATATATCCATTCCCCAAATGGACTCCAAACTAAAAGAACAAAAATAAAGTGATGAGAGGAAGAGTACCAGGGGAAAATAAAGCCTGCTATGAACTACCTGGTGGTTTGATAGAGGAAAAGGAATGTTTTCCTTTAAAAAAAATTTGCTTCCCCAACTTTTGGTGACTGGAAAACATACGTGATAAAACAAAGACATTAACTGAGTCAACAGGGGATTTCAATCTAATCAGATTTAAGAAAAGCCAAATTGTCTCTAGCGTGGAGAAATGGGAGGAAGATGGTTTATAGAGCACGTTGGGAGAACATTATTTACTTCTCTCTGGAACATTGATGAGCTACTAGGTAATGAAATTTTTATTGCAATGTTTACTACAAACTGGCTTTGTTTCGCACATCTATATTTCGACTTTGTGGAGTCCCTCTGCTGACCTGTTTTTGTTTGGCCTTGTGTTCTTTACAGCTCTCCCTCCCCATGCCACCCTCCACAATTTCTCTTTCTGATCCACGCTAACACTACTAGCTTGTCCTTTGTTCACTGGGTTTCTTAAGGTGAAACTCTTTAATCTTTATCTGGTTTCCTACTTTGTACCCACTCTCTTTCTTCCTATCTTGCTATCAGCATCTGAGCTCAGTGTCAGAGTAGACCTGCCCCTCTTTTACCGTCCTCTAACACTATCTTTTGGGCTCTGGAATGGCATCTCCACCCTCTGTTCTGACCACTCAACCTGCATGTCCTGCTGACACTTTCAACTCAACATTAGCCCAAACAAAACTTACTATCTCCCTCCCAAATGAGCTCCTCCTCATTCCCCTGCTTCCATTAATGGCATCCATAGCTCAAAGCTCTTTTTCCTTAACTCCCACGTTCCATCAGTTGCTTCTGCAGTGATTCTTAATATCTGTTCCCTCCATCTAATCCCCTCGGCCCCCACACTAGTGCAGAGCCTCATTAGTCTTCGCCTGGTCTACTGGGCAAAACCACTCCATTGATCTTCCTGCCTTCACCCACTCCAATCCATCCTACACACACAGCTATCAGATTAATCATCCTGAAATACAGCCCCAATTTCCCTGTCCACCCCCAGTTATAAAACTTTAAAACACCTCACTGTCTTTGGGATGAAGCATAAACATTTCATCCTGCCACTCAAGTAACTTTACAAGAGAACTTCAACCCATCTGTTGAGATTTATCAACCACCACTGCCTTATTGCCCATCTAAACCAATGTCTTAGGGAAGAACTCAAGAAAAGTCCAGAACTGGGCTTTTGTCTAAAAGTTCAGGCATGCATATTATTCATGGGTAGGGGCGTGGGAATGTCAAGCAGTGGCCCAAAGGCAAAGAGGGTTGTCCAAGACAAGACCTGCCAATTACATAGTTCTTTCCTCAGCCTATTACTCTGGAAACAGTAGACACTCCAGGAATTCTTGCTAAGCAACTTGCTTTTACTACACTTTAAACTAGGATGTTACATTTGGACAAATCTCAATCAAAGAGCAGATGTTTTCTTATGCTTCTATAAATCAGTGCGGCTTATGATTCTCAACTTTCTGTTAATATGCACTGTGTTACAAATACATTCCCCAGGCAAGGACTCAGCTATATTTTTAATGGGGAAGAAGGAATGACTTTCACCACAGCCAGATTAAAAACAGCAGTCCTTCTCTCTTTTATCTCTCAACAAACAATTCATGCAGAAGTCAATGAAAAGTCTGCAGAGTCAAATTGTTTAGGGGTCAGTTAGTCATACTGTTGGATATTCAGACTCCCATAAATGTGATTCCAATATAAAAACAAAAGCAACAGTAATAATTATAATTTCCCAGGGTCGTAAGGACTTTGCATGATGAAAAATTATTTCACAAGCTTTGCAGACTTTTCTCCCATCAGCTAGTTTTTAAGTTAGGCGAAGAGGGTGTAGTGAAGGGTTTGTCAAACTTTTTCTATAAAATGGCTAAGTAGTAAATATTTTAGGCTTGTGGGCCAGATGGTCTCTCCCTCAATCCCTTTTGGAACACAAAAGCAGCCACAGACAATATGTAAAGATACGGGTATGTCTGTGTTTCCCCCAACAAGTTATTTATGGATGCTGAGATTTGAATTTCATCTGATTTTTTTTCTGTTTTATAATTTTTTAAATATTTATTTCTTTGGCTGTGTCAGATCTTTAGTCAGGTGGGATCTTTCGTTGCAGTGCAGAGTCTGATTGTGGTTACGGCGTGCAGGCTCTCCAGTCGTGGCACACAGGCTCTGGAGTATGTGGTCTCAGTAGTTGCACCAGGGCATGTGGGATCTTGGTTCCCCATAACTGTGTGCATGCGTGCTGAGTCACTTCAAATGTTTCTGACTCTTTGTGACCCTATAGACTTTAGTCCTCCAGACTCCTCTGTCCATGGGATTCTCCAGGCAAGAATACTGGAGTGGGTTGTCATGCCTTCCTCTAAGGGGATCTTCCCGAACCAGGGATCTCTTGGCAGGTGGGTTCTTTACCGTTAGCACCACCTGGGAGGCCCCTTAGTTCCCCAACCAGGGATCAAACCCATGTCCCCTGCCTTGCAAGTTGTATTCTTAACCACTAGACTGCCAGTGCCAGGAAAGTGCCTTCATCTGATCTTTATATGCTACAAAGTATCATTCTTCTTTTTTATTCAACCATTTAAGTATATAAAAAATATTCCTAGCATATGGACCATACGAAAAGAGGAGGTGGACTGGATTTCGCCCATGAGCCAGAGTTAGCAAACTCCAGGGCTTCCCTGATAGCTCAGTTGGTAAAGAATCCACCTGCAATGCAGGAGACCCCAGTGCGATTCCTTCCTGGGTCAGGAAGAGCTGCTGGAAAAGGAATAGGCTACCCATTCCAATATTCTTGGACTTGCCTTGTGGCTCAGCTGGTAAAGAATCTGCCTGCAGTGCAGGAGACCTGGGTTCGATCCCTGGGTTAGGAAGATCCCCTGGAGAAGGGAAAGGTTATCAACTCCAGTATTCTGGCCTGGAGAATTCCATGGACTGTATAGTCCATAGGGGTCACAAAGAGTCTAACACGAATGAGTGACTTTCACTTTCTGGTTATAGTGCTTTCCTCAATCTACAGATGAGATTCTGTAGCTCAGAAGTTGAAATGACTTGTGTCTGAAATCACACAAGATGACACCAGTATTAGGTGTCTAGGCCATGTCATCTGACCAGAAGTCTATGCCCTGGCTCTCCAGCAATGCCTTCCTACATTTGTAAACATCTAAGAGTAGCTGCCTATTTTCTAAGCAAGGAACGCTACACCCAACATGGAGAAGAGTATCTGAAACAAGATCAAAGAGTCACATTTCATCTTCCCCCGAAAGGCTCATGGGTGGTCTGTGACATCTCCCCAAAACTAAACGCAAAAATGATGTGTGGGTTTTCATTAACAAAGACTCCCTCCTCGACCAGACTTTAGCCCAGCTCCTCCGGATCTTCTCCTCAATTAGACCTCATTCTTGGCCTGCAGCCCTTGCCTGCCATGCCCAGTTTTGGGGAGGAAGAAAAGGAAGATTGAGCTTGTGCTATTGCTGGGATCTACTCAGTCTTCTAGTTAGGATGGTAAACTCACCTTCCAAAGGGACTGGGAGTGTTAAAGGCCCAATGGCACAGAGCCCTGACTTTGGCCAGAAGCCTTTACTCTAATAGTTACCACCATAGGGGTGTAAAAGAGCATGGCTGGGGACAACAGCAGAACCAACTGGTTGGCATCAACTTGGATGCGAGTGATGGAGACCAGAGGAGGAGACTGGAAGAAGGGGTGTTCCATAACCACCCTGAGCAGGAAGGGTTCCCCTTGACAGGATTGATTTCATTGTTCATATTCATATGCTGCACTACCATTTGAAAATGGGCTCGGTAATGTGGAGAGCACTAATATCCTAAATATAGTAGTGGGCTTAAGTCAGCACAAACAGGGCTTTCTAGAGATACTGCTCAGGTACATGGAGGATGAACAGACTTCACAGACTGTGGGTACAGTGCACAGCTGTGTGAATACAAATCATTACTTTCCTGACACGTTTGGTGTTTGATCGCCCAGGCTACTACTGCTTATGGGCATGGAATTTATTGTAAAAGCCCTGACTAGCCAGATCACTGAGAAGAGCATGTCCATGCTTAGGGTCTGCAGATCCTTCTTCATTTATTTTTGTATTAATTTGGAGTCTTTTCCTGAATGGCAGAGCTGCTTCACTGACTCCTTTTGTTAGCCATTCCTTCCACTTTGGTGTTTCCCCAAAACAGGCTTCCCTAGACCATGCTGTCAGCTTTGTGTGTTTTAAGTAATCCACCCACTGATCTGTTAATAGCAAGTTTATGCCAAGTAGCGCAATGGCACCCACTCCAGTACTCTTGCCTGGAAAATCCCATAGATGGAGAAGCCTGGTAGGCTGCAGTCCATGGGGTCGCTAAGAGTCGGACATGACTGAGCGACTTCACTTTCACTTTTCACTTTCATGCACTGGAGAAGGAAATGGCAACCCACTCCAGTGTTCTTGCCTGGAGAATCCCAAGGACGGGGGAGCCTGGTGGGCTGCCATCTATGGGGTCTCACAGAGTTGGACACAACTGAAGCAACTTAGCAGCAGCAGCAGCGTGATATAAATTTTTAAAGGTTAAGAAATTAGTTCCAGCCAATAAAAATCTTAATGATATCTGGTAGCCTATATCAGGACAATGAACTATTTTAGAGTCTGATAATATTATTTTAATAAGGAGAAATGCTTAGACATGTTTAGAGCCTATATAAGTGAATTTGGATATCAGGGCTGTGTGTGTGTGTGTACGCTTGTGTCAGAGAGTGGGGAGGATTGAAAATGGTGTGGTCCTTCTCCTGGTCAGAAGGGGGTGACAGAGGATGACATGGTTGGATGGCATCACTGACAGTGGACTGAGAGTTTGAGCAAATTCAAGGGAAGCGTGGTGTGCTGCAGTTCATGGGTTGCAAAGAGTTGGACACAACTTAGTGACTGAACAACAATTCTCTTAGTCATGCCCAAGAGATCCTCTAACTAACCTTGGCCTTGCTTTGTTCTATGTCTCTCTGGAGACCTGACTACTATCACACATTGAAAAAACAGAGACAGTTGCTAGAATCTTCTGACTCTCTATTTCTGGATTGGACCCAGAAAAAGATTGTTTTTCCTTGTGTTGATCCTTAGTCTTTTCCCTTGGTCAGAGTTTTGTCCTTGACCTTCACCTGCCTCCAGTCAGATTTGGATCCAAAGTCTATTCTGCAGACCCACCTCTCACCCTCAGCTGCAGAAGGGGCTGGATGGACTTCCCTCCCCTCCATTGCATGTATTCCTCTCCTCACTTAAGATTTAGCCACCTTCTCTTTTTAGGGAACTTACATTTGAACTTTCTTGTCCATAGCATACTCTACATTAGGCCCTAAGGGCAGGCATCAGTTTTTTCAGGTAGATGCTGGTACTACAGACATTCAATCAGTAAAACGAAAAACAAGCTTTCAGTTGCATTGTGCTTCTATTCTGCAGTCTGTTTGGTAAGTTATAGGACAGAGGTAAATCTGATATTCTACCTGTCTGAAGGAAAATACAAGCTACAGCTGGGAGATCAACATGAGAGTGCATTCAGTTCAGTTCAGTCGCTCAGTCGTGTCCAACTCTTTGCGACCCTATGAATCGCAGCCAGGCCTCCCTGTCCATCACCAGCTCCCGGAGAGAGTGCATTAGAATGTATATATGTGGATTCAACCACAGGATAACTGATCTACATCTTATAACCACAAATACACATAAAACTCCTTTATGCTTTTTCCTTATGCCTTTATACCCCAGACTGAATGTCCTTATAGAAGGACATATTTACATACATTCCCTATTACACTCATTCATATTAGTGGTCATTTCATTGCTTTCATTATCTCGACATTTCATGTGGGATGCTCAAATGGCTCTCACAAGTCCTATTGAACTGAAACAGTAACGATGATCACAATAGGGTAAGAATGCACAGAACGTAGAAAAGAAATGCTAGCTAACTGAAGAAGTAGGAAACGAGGAATGCAGACTTGAAGTGACGTTTGGGACCCAAATCAAAGTGATATCCTCAAAGGAGCGGAAGAGGGGACCCTGCTGGCCCTGTGACAGCTGTTGAGGGGATCAGAAGTCACTCTATACAGCCCAACAAATGCTGCTATGTTTGGGGGAGCCAATTTAGGATGTGCTTCAGTAGCTGTAATTTAAGAATAAAGGCATTGGGATTTGAAGCTGAGCTCTCCACATGCATATAATAACCAAGGAGATTTCTATCCAAACTGCAGAACCTTGGGCTCATGCCACAGCTTTTCCATTCTCTATCATCTTTTTGCAATTAGAGAGAAGATCACGTATGAAAAAATGATCACCCACCAGCCCTATCTGAAAATCATCAGCTCTGAGCCCCTATGTTAGCTTTTTAAGTTCTGCTCCCTGGAGAGGGACCGGTAACTGGGCATTTCCAAGCACTGATTGAAGCTCATTATCACCAAAGTGGTTCTGTAGTTCAATTTTGTCCGCCCCATTTCACAGACGGCCAAATTAAGGTCCAGCGAGGTTAGCTGGCACGGTCTCCCAGAGACTGAATTTCAAGGACCTTGAACTGGAGATCAAGGTCTGCCCTTTCCTCACCAAAAGCTATTTTTTTTTCCTCCCTCATCAAAACATTTGGAGAGAATCAGAGTTAAGTAAAAAAAAAAAAAAAATGTGATAGGAGTCTTAGGGCTCTGAATAAAATACTCTGCAGAATTCACATGAGATTTGATAGCAAACATTTTCTGTCGAGCTATCAAAAATAGACTCTTGAGACTCTGACTAGCTCTGAATAAAACTCTTTTTTCCTTCTCCTCTGCAATCTTTTACCATTTTCCTGGCATGCTTCATATCTAATTAATATTTTCAGTAGTTCTGACCATTTTAATCCTTCCCCTCCATTATTCTACTCTCACCACTCTCACCAAGATGAAAGGGGAAAAAATTTCTCACCAGTCACACCTAGTAACTTGTTGAGTATTGTTCAGTCCAACAAGGAAGGGATTTGAGCATTGCCCTGTCTAATTGCAACATTACTACTACTACTACTACTAAGTCACTTCAGTCGTGTCCGACTCTGTGTGACCCCATAGACGGCAGCCCACCAGGTTCCCCTGTCCCTGGGATTCTCCAGGCAAGAACACTGGAGCGGGTTGCCATTTCCTTCTCCAATGCATGAAAGTGAAAAATGAAAGTGAAGTCACTTAGTCGTGTCCCACTCTTCGCGACCCCATGGACTGCAGCCCACCAGGCTCCTCCGTCCATGGGATTTTCCAGGCAAGAGTACTGGAGTGGGGTGCCATATCATTGTCGATAATGACGAAGTGGATTCCATTTAGAATTTCACATCATTTGCTCTTATCAGTTGTCTCACCTACAAAATGAGGTTCCCACCCATAGGGTTGTTTGAAGGTTAAATTTTATATGCCTGGTGATACAGTGGGTAAGAATCCACCTGCCAAAGCAGGGGACACTGTTCAGTGCCTGGTCCAGGAAGATTCCACATGCTGCAGAGCAACTAAGCCTGTGTGCCACAGCTACTGAGCCTGCGCACTGGAGCCCCAGAGCTGAAACCACTGAAGCCCTGGCACCCTAGAGCCTGTGCTCCGCAACAAGAGAAGCCACCACAATGAGAGGCCCATGCACCAGAACTGGAGTAGGCCCTGCTCACCACAACTAGGGAAAGCCCATGCCCAACAACAAAAACCCAGCAAAGCCAAAAATAAACACATGTAATTCTGTTTGGCCACCTGATGTGATACTTTTGGCCACCTGATGGGAAGAACTGACTCATTTGAAAAGACCCTGATGCTGGGAAAGATTGAAGGCAGGAGGAGAAGGGGACGACAGAGGGTGAGATGGTTGGATGGCATCACCAACTCAATGGACATGAGTCTGAGTAAACTCCAGGAGTTGGTGATGGACAGAGAGGCCTGGTGTGCTGCAATCCATGGGATCACAGAGAGTGGAACACGACTGAGTGACTAAACTCACCTGAATTAATTTCAAAAATCTGATGGTATATGTAAAGGATTTACCAGCACATCTGCTATACACTAGGCATCTTTCAAATATGTATTATTTCTAATGAATCTTTCATGGATGCAATATGGTAGACAGAACATAAAGTTAGAATTAATTCAGAGATTTGTGGTCCAGCTGTGGATCTGACATTGAGTGCCCATTTGTGTAACTCCAAAAGACCTCCTTCTGCTTTCTACCATGGGAACCAATCCCTGTTCAATCTTCTCAAATTTATAGAAAGGATCAAATATGCTGGTAGTTTTTAAGTATACTCGAAAACATTTAAAGTCTATACACACAAGTGTGTGTAATTATTTTAGTCATTCTTGCCATTGCTGTGTGTGGTAACAATGAGTTCATTCCCTTCCTATTGGAGGGTGCAAGTCATGGTAGAATAATGTAGCAGACTTGGGCTCCAGAGAGAATGGAATTCAATTCTAGTTCTACCGCTGACATCCTCTGAGACCCTGAGAATGTCATGAACCTCCCAGAACCTTGATTTGAACATATATCGAGTGGGGATAATAAACAGTAGTAAAAATCGCTCAGTCGTGTCCGACTCTTTGCATCCCCACGGGCTGTAGCCCACCAGACTCCTCTGTCCATGGAATTCTCCAGGCAAGAATACTGGAGAGGGGAGCCTTTCCCTTCTCCAGGGGATCTTCCTGACCCAGGAATCAAACCCAGGTCTCCTGCATTGCAGGCAGATTCTTTCCTGCTGATCTACCAGGAGATAATAAAGTCCATAGTAATAGAGGTTCCTAGAAGAGCTGGGTTAGGGCTAAGGCTCAGACACCCCAGAATTTGAAGCTGGGCAACACTGCCTCTGTTTTCTGTGTACATCCTCTCTTTGCCTGAGACACAGAGAAAACTTGAATCCAGTCTATACCTGGGGGTTCAATACACACAGTTATGATTCTCTGACTGGACTGGTATGGGTGGAAGTCAGATTCTAAAAAAAGAATGTTGAACCCCTAGAGAGAAAAATCTTAGTGAGAAATAGCCACTACAATTGACCACTAAAAACAGAAGGCTTTTCATTTCATCCTGAAATGAGATTCAGAGATAATAGGACCTATCTACATACATAATGTTTTTTAAAAATCAATAAAATGGCCTACCTATAATATGAAGAAGTAAAAAGGAAAGTAATTTATAATAAAATCCTTTGCACTTCATAAAGTAACAGCTGGGAGGTGATAACACTGGGATATTAAATGAATTAAGCAGAAGCTTGTACCTTTTTATAGAATCACACTGCTACAATCCAGCTGACCCACAAGTCTGCAATATTGGCAACTCACACTTCACAAGTGGTGTTGCCACTGGTGATCTAATTTTCTGAGCTGAACAAATCCTAATGATGTTATGAAAAGACAAAATGTAATGTTCTCTCAGTTTATATAGTTGAGTTGTAACTCTTGCTGAATTCTTAGAAAATTCAATGTATATTAAAAGAATGCATTGTGCATTGTGCTGACAAAAATAAGTTAGTTGCTAGGCTTGGAAAATGATAAATCAGCTTTCTTTATCTAATAAGTGTCCAGGTGGACATTCAAAAGTTAGATGGGCATGGGACAATTCATTTGGGGCAAGAGTGTAACACGTATCACAAGATTTCCAATATTTCTGCCCCAACCACCAAGAGCTTCCTTAGTCATTGTAATAACCAAAACAGTTCCATGAATTTCAAAAACACTCTTCAGGGGGTGGTACCCTCCCCATAGAAAACTATTGTTCCAATGAGTCAGTACAGTCTGACCAAAATTTAAAACTACAGTAATCAAGTAACTTCATAATCTACCCCTTCCTCTGGGCTTCCGTCTCATCCTAACAATCCCAGACCACTGTAGCACTTTCTGTCTCTACTTTTATGTTAAATGATCTTCTTAGATTGTGCTCTGAACACGCTGAGATCATATTTAGCAAGAATACTGTGCCTTTTCTCTGACTCATGCATCTTCCATGATCAGTGGATACCAGGACCCAATTTATCAGTAATTCTATTCCCATTTCACAGAGGAGAAGCCTGAGGAAATGAATGCAGACAATTCACCCAAGGTCATGCCACAACCTGTTTGTAGGGATTGACTAGACTCTGTATCTTTCAGATCTGACCACTGAACCCCTGTTCCAAGCACTTCCCTCATAGACCTGTGGCTTCATTAGCCCTTTAAGAAGGAGTGGGTAGGGACTTCCCTGGTGGTCCAGTGGTTATGACTTTGCCTTCCAATATAGGGGCCACAGGTTCAATCCCTGGTTGGAGACCTAAGATCTCACATGCCTAAGGGCCAAGAGAAATAAAATGTAAAACAGAAACAATATTGTAACATATTAAATAAAGGCTTAAAAAGAGAGAGAGAGAGAGAGAGGGTCAGCAGGTAAAACTGCAGTTGCTGTTTGGCTCTTTGTCAGCTTGGTAAGAAATCAGTGATGGAGGTGGAGACTCCCCAGATGAGTTTCCATTCATCCAAGCTCTTGCCCTCCATCATTTGTGTGATTAATTGCACCCTAGCTCTCAAAGAACTGCTGGCCACCACCAAGGCTGCAACTCCAGTGAATGCAGATCCATCATGGAACCTGCTTAAGAGAAGGAGCAGATGATGAACACATCCAAATGTGCTGAAGCAGGGTCAAACCGCAGACTCATTCAGCCCGGCGACAAGCGGCATACCAGGTTTCCCGTCTCCCTCCTTTGCAGAGATGTGGTCGGGAGTGTAATAAAAAGTAATGATGTGGAAGAAAGCATGCTGTTGCCTTCCAAGGGTCAAGTCAGTACAATTTGTGCAAGGTCCTGACATTTTTACTCTTTTCCAGTAGAGCAATACTGAGCTGGAAAAAAATGCAGTGCCCAAGGGAAAAAAAAAAAGACACAAGCCAGGGTCACTTCACACAGTTTAAAATAGATCCCATATGAAGCATCCCAATATATCATGAAGATTGCTTTACAGAGCAGGAAAGGAAGCTGGAGGGGACTCCACCCGGCACCACCTCCGTGAATGACGATGGACTCACTCTTCTTAATCACCGTAGGCCATTCTCGTGAGCAGTTATACATCAACTCTCACTTCTGGAAAAGCCATTTTCTAATGGACAGCTGGGTTCTTGCTAATTCTGACAAAGAGACCTATCATTTCATGAAGTGAGTCAAAGGATTTATTCAGTGTTTTCTGAAGGCGAAGGGCACAGTGCCCACTTGGAAACACACATCAGACAGCAGGTAAAGAAGATGGCAATTTGTAAAAGCATTTTCAAAACCTCCAAACAACTGATATATTCCTCAGGGCTCTAAAATGATAAGTGGGAGTTTGCAGCCTCCAAATTGCAATGGTTGTAGCTGTGACCTCCTTGGAGAAAAAAGGTGTCTTTTAAAGGCTTCTCTGGAGACTTTATTCCGGTATTATCATCCCCAGATGGTAACCTAGCTTCAAGCCAACATGTGCATGCATGCATACATGCAAAGTCACTTCAGTCGTGTCCGACTCTTGTGAACCTATGGACTGTAGCCCGCCAGGATCCTCTATCCATGGGGTTCTCCAGACAAGAATCCTGAAGTGGGTTGCTGTACCCTCCTCCAGGGAATCTTCCTGACACAGGGATGGAACTTGCGTCTTCGTGTGTCCTGCATTGCAGGCAAATTCTTCACTGCAGAGCTACTGGGGAAGCCCTTAATCTTAGTTAACCCACCCTAAAATCGTGTGAAACTATCTAATATGATGCTAATCAGTAAAAATCTCCAGTCTTTTAAATTAAGATGTATGTTTCTATTAGTAAATGCCCCGTTTTAAAATTTTCAGTAAAGTCCACATGGATGGGAATTTATCTCCATGAAGGCAGCACGTTAGGATCAAGATTTATTCATCTTTTTGCTATTCTTATGCTCTACCTGCAAAAGAAACGGAGCTGGGATTGTTTTCTAATCCAATAGGGAATGTTGCAAGGGTAATGATCTTAGAATAACACAGTCTTATTTTTAGCAATGAACATTGTGTTTTTAGGTGAAGATTTATTGCATTCCTTCATTCAGTAGATATTTGTTGTGTACCAGTGCCAGGCACTTTGCCAGGTAGTGGGGACAGATTGGTCAGCATGTTTGCCCAAATACCTACAAGCTATTGAGCCATCCTGCTAAACCAGACAGAAGAAGAAAATTAGGAAGAATAAGGTCAGACTGTTTTAAAGACATTGAAAATAATCACAACCAGCAGGATCTGGTGATTAATGAGGCAATTCCACAGAAAGATAGGAAACATAAAATGGTAGCACCACAGGTACATCAAGATGCATTTTTGAACAATTACGGCAATTAAAGCACCTGAAATAAAACTTTAAGGATATAGAAGGAGAGCATGAGAAAATACCTTGATGCTTTTCTAGTCTTCACTCCTCCTCCACCGCCTCCCCCAACGCCCCTCCCCGCCCCCAACCCAGCCATCTGATTCTTGTTCCAATAATTACCCATTTACTAGCCTCCTGACAGCAAATCTGATGAACACATTCAATCAATTCTTTCCATTCTGGTCAGTCACACTGAACACAGGCAGTATGACCGCCCTTGGGAAAGAACGGTCCACCAAGGTCAAACGAGCCTGAAAGATCTGTAGCCCGCAGAGCCGTTCTCAGATCCTTTCGACTTCTTAATCGTAAAGACAGAGAGGGACCATCTGCAGTACTTTCCAAGGTCATCCTCCTTGCTAGGCTTGGGAATTGATGTCAATCACCCTGAAACTGTGCCAACTCAGACTCCTCAGAAGGGCTCTCAGATTCTGAACCTCCTGCACTACGTGGGACCCCAAAGCATTTTTACAAATATTATTGACATCCTGTTCCCTCTGTTTAGGGACAGATTGGGGAATAGAGCTTGAAGCGACTTCTCTGGTGGCTCAGATGGTAAAAGCGTCTGCCTACAATATGGGAGATCCCTGGGTTGGGAAGATCCCCTGGAGAAGGAAACAGCAACCCACTCCAGTATTCTTGCCTGGAAAATCCCATGGACAGAGGAGCCTGGCAGGCTACAGTCCATGGAGTCGCAAAGAGCTGGACACAGCTGAGTGACTTCACTTTCTTTCACTTTCACTTTGGACCAAATCCAGGACCTATCACTTAATAGCCTTCTGGTCTGAAGCGGGTTACTTCATTAGTTGAGCCTTGCTCTCCTCATCTATAAAGCAGAGCAAACTCAGCTACACTCGACAGGTCATTGTGAAGATTAAATATGGCAATACTTGGGAGGATACTTTCACAGACCTTGGCATCTAATTTTCCAGACATGCTTAAAGTACCCATCCCTCCATATCCCTCCCACAAAGGAACATTGGGTTCCTGTAGTCTGCAGTTTCGCTGTGTAATGTCTGTGCTGATGCTCTGGGATGCCACCTTCCACTCGTCCACAAGGATTGGCCCAAAGTAGTCACCTGACCCCAAAGCAGACAATGCATAGGCTAGTCAGCAGCCAAAGCCCATTGGTGCAATTAAAAAGCAAGCATACAAATTAGCGAGTCAGGCTGATCAAATTCTTCTCTCTGGATTTTTAGATTTAGCAAAAGAGGAGGCTGAAATAACTAACAATGAAGGAGAAGGTTTAAAAAAAGAGCAAGAGGGCTATTTTGGCAGTGTGACATGCCAAAATCATGGCTAGGCATACTTTATGAACAAGCAGAAAACTGAGAATGGAGATTAAGAAAGACATCTATGGAAAGAGAAGAACGAAGCAACCTGCAGGAAAAAACAAAAAACGGATACAACTTTCAGTTCCTGAGCTTCCTGTTCTGATTCCATTGCCAGTCTATGGGAATCCTTAGAACAGCTTCCTTTTTTATTGAGATAACTTGGGTGGAACAAATGAGGTCTGATTAGGCACTCAGTGTTATTTCCCTTGTCTTATTTACTTGTCTGGTTGTCTCATCACTTATTCATGCATCCTTCCCTGGCGATTCAGGCAGTAAAGAACCCACAGTGTAAGAGACCTGGGTTCAGTCCCTGGGTTGGGAAGATACCCTGCAGAAGAGAATAAGCTACTCACTCCAGTATTCTTGCCTGGAGAATTCCATGGACAGAGGAGCCTGGCAGGCCTACAGTTCATAGGGTCACAAAGAGTCGGACACAACTGAGTGACTAAAGCTTTCATTAAATTATGTATTAAGTAATACTTGACCACCTACTATGTTCCAGGTATATCGTGTCTTCCATATTTATTCTGAGGGTTTAACTTGTAACTTTCCCAAATGCTATTTTTGCATTTATCTGGGCACAGGAAAGAAAGACAAGACACATAGGAGCGACTGTCATGGTAGGGAGATATTTAGAGAATTAGTGGAAGGCACATTAGATTGTCCCTGGGGGGAAGGGGTGGGCCGCCCTCTAATTCTGAGCAGCTGAGCCCAGCGAGCTTGCACATCAACCCCAGAGCCCAGAGTTAACTACTAGGGTAAGGTCTAAAACCACTCTTTCTTCTATGTCTCTCCCAACATGCCCAGCCTCAGAGAGGGACCCTGACAACATCTTCCTCTCATCCTGTCCTCCATGGCTCATAAAACGTCTCTTTGCTCCTGCTCATTCCTCAGACTTCCTCATATACCATCATCTGTCACAGGGATGTTGACAGATCACAATAAACCTGCTGTAATTCTCTGGATTAGTTTCCTCTGGGGTTAAAAAGGAAAGGGGAAAAAATGGGAGAAAATCTTCTCTGTCTCTCTTAAAGAGAGGTAAAGACCCAGAGACACAAGGAGACAGTGTCGGAGATCTTGGGGAAACCGGCTGGCCTGTAGAAGTCTCCCAGCTCAGGTTCACATTCGTGTCCACACGGTAGACAGATGGCTCTCCTCGTGAACCTCGTGCACGGTGATTAGTTCCACACTCTGCGCTGGCCACGCATTAGAAGAACTGCCGCTGACAGCAGAATCGACGTGTGGTCGCCCCTGCAGAGAACCGGGGTCCACACACCTCGCTCAGGCACCCCAACCTGGTTCTTCAAAGATGCCACCCGGAGTGGGTGGCCTGTTCTCAGTGTCTCCCCAGCCTGACAGGTCCAGCCTGTGTAGCCACAGTAAGGCTGTACAAGCTGCCAGAACTTCAAACCTTTTCACTTTGGCCTGAAATGGATTATTAACAGGCTGGCTGAGTTTGTCATTGCCAAGTAACTAGAAACCTGACTTGGCAACAGGGGCCTCTTTGATTAATACCAAACAGGCAGTCAGTGAATCATTCCATTAAATAGAGCTAATTTGGTGGATAGGTGAAAATCTCTCAAAGATAGGATGGGACAATAAAAGGAGAGCTGGGTGAGGAGAGAGAGGGAACTATGCTTTGGGAATCTTATGAGAGCATTTCAGCTTTCCTGAGTTCAGGCCATAAAAAGCAGCCTCAGGAGATCCCTTCAGGCAAAACACGAGGCCCTCCCTAAGGGGGAAAGAGTGAAGTTAATGGCCTGAACTACCACCCTCCAGCCTGCTTTAAAAGGTCAAATTGTGGCTTCATCAAGCAAGCCAGGGCTTGCTTCCAATCACGCTGCTGAAAGAACGAAATTCTGCTCTTTCAAGACAAGAGAAGAGGATGAAGAAGGGAATGTTGTCAGTGGGGAATTTAACTCCTGGCAGGCCACGAAGTGTTAAATCCCCTGCTGGATAGTCTGCCTTGTGTTTGTTTAATGCGTCTCGCTGATGAGGCCGTAAGGAGCACGAGGAGAAACAGCAGGCAGTTCCCAGCTCTTGCTGAGGTGGAGCGAGCCTTTCCACCACGAGATGGCAGCACCAGCCTGCATTTGAAGCAAGGGCTGCGCCTGAGGGCCGCAACCTGCATCCCCCACCCCCACCGCCACCCCTAGAGGTTCTTATTCCCCTTGAATTTTAACCAATTGCATTACATCTTTTGTCTCCAGAAGGACAGAAATAGGTTTCATTCCTTCCCTCTAAATGATTTTAAGTTTCCTTTTGTTCAAGCTCTGCTCAAAAGAGAGAGCCCTATTTCAAGGGTTGACCTGCTTGAGACTTCTATTAAGTGGGCCAAATGATTATACCCCAAAGACAAACCTGTTCTCTGAAAGGCACTCTCCGTGTTGTCAGGAGCAATGCTAGTGCTGTGTTAACCCACCGACAGGCCACCAGGGAGCCGTCGTCTCCCCCCAGGGAGGTTTTAGCCTTCTCTCCAAACCCAATTGTTTGTTTATGGAACAGGAATCACCTGCTGTTACCTTCCTCTCAGGACTAGTTGGCATATTTTAAAAGGTGATGAATTTGCCCTCTTCAAGTTTCTATGACTAGATTTTCCATTGTCTTTTCTTTTTTTTTTTTTCAAGTAATAGCATCACTTATTGAAGATACATAGCCTCAAATGTGTATTCGCTCTTTGTTCAATAAATAAGCGATATTACTGTTTTCATGGTCTCCTTCCATACTGATTCCCAGTTGCTTGTAACAGCAGCCCCCAAAACACAGAAGACTCCTCAGACATAGCTCCCTCTAACTTCCAGAACTTTGTGTGTGCAGCTGCACTCTGCTGAAAGCACTCCTGCCCCCTCTTCACCCGGCTAATGTCACTACCTTCTTTAGCTCTCAATCTAAGTGTCCCTTCCTTTGCTAGGTATGTCAGTTGTCAAGGCCAAGTCCAGATGAGATGGCCTTCGCATGACTCTTGTAACAGCCTGAAATTTCATCATTTCAGTCCTTCTAACATTGTGGAATAACCTTAGGTTGATGAAGCGGTGGTCTATCTCCCTTCCCCCACTGAAGAATAAAAGCTCAACAGAGGCATTTCCACCTGGCTTAGCACCCCATAGCCTGAAGGTGCTTAATCAGTAGTTGTTGAATTAAAGAAAAAAAAAACCCATTAAAACCATACTAAAATTTGTGAACTTACTTTTATAGTTTGAAGAAATATTTTACTTTGGTAACCTATCTGCAGCCCTTGTGCTTACTCTCTTGCCTCCTAATGTTTTTTATTCTTCTGTGTAATTTTCGGTACACACGCAATGTCATGCAAAGCCTAATTTGCCTCTAATTATAAGCTCTAGAAGAAGCTGCTGTGACCTTTAGCCTGCTGCAGTGAATTAAGATCACTTGTGTTCTACTGCTTGTTTTGAAAGATCCAGTCTCCTTTCCCCTTGAAGTCTGCCTAGCCATGGCGTCAGCTGACCTTGCTGGTTTGAAACTTCAGGCAGAGTTGTCAGGCTATTTGTAAAGCAGTAGACTTTTAAAATTCGTAATAATAAGGAGCCAGCTCCCAATTCTGAGAGTTAAAGAAGTCTCAGTATATGTATTTGTTTACTCTGTTTTGCCAGCATGGAGGGATCTACCATTTGCCTTCCTGAAATGACTGGCTTGAAGAGCTGCAAGGAACGCTTGTATGTACATGAAGCTCGGGACATTGGGCTCCGGGCCCTGCAGGTGGCCATGTGGTGGATCACCTCAACCTGGATCCTGAGGATGTGGAAGCTATGCTGGAAACTCACCAAGGGCTTTGGTGCATTTGAAAGGATACATGGAAGACAGGGAGGTGAGTGGGGCTGTGAGAATGAAGAACACAGATACTGTCTACAAGATTCAGTTTGTCAGAGAGCATGCTGATGTGGAATGGAGGAGTCTTGGTTGTGTTTGGGGCTTCAATTCATGGTGTTTGTGAGCTTCACGCTTCAGCTGCCTGGTGAGTGACTGATAAACCAAAGGCTGGTTTTTTTCGTTGTTTGTTGTTTTCTTATTGGAACTTGAAGCTACTTGCTGGTCTAAGTAGTGAATACCCCCTTGTCTGAAAGAATTCAGCATGGTGCTACCCGCAGTCTTCTATTGGGTTCAAGTTGCCTCGCAATTTCAAAAGTAGTGGGGTTGTCATGGCACCCCCAGGAATAGGAGACCAGTCTCCTTGTTTTTGGATGCAAATTCGTCTTGAGAGAGCATGGAGCCAGGAAGAAAAAAGATCATTTTTCTAGTTCTTGTGTATTACATGATGTTGTGGTTTTCAGTTTAAAAGTAGGGAGAATTCTGAGGCATTTGAGAATCAGTGTGGTATGATGGAAGTGGTTGAACCATGAAACAGAGGCCTAGGTGTGAATATTTCTCTGCTAACTTTGTGAGTCCTTGGGCAAAGCATTTACAGTTTCAGTTTCCTTATCGGTAGACAGATAATTATGTCTAGTTTAGAAGATAATCGTAGGATTTTAAAAATGATGTATATCCATGCTGCAAATGGATGAACCTTGGAAATACCATGTTCTGTTCAAGAAGTCGGTCAACAAAAAGGTCACGTTTTGCTTGTTTTTGCTGACATGGTATGTCCAGAGCCGGCAAATCACAGAGACAGAAAGTAAACTAGAGGTTGTCAGGGGCTGAGATGTTGGGGAGAGTGGAAAGGGACTGCTAAAGGGTATGAGGTTTCTTTTTAAGGTAATGGAAATGTTCTAAAACTAGATAGTGTGGAAAGTTGTAGAGTTCCGTGAATATACCAAAAATCACTGAATGGTACACTTGTAAAAGGTGAATACTATGGTATGTGAATTATAGTTTCATAAAACTGTTGTTTCAAAAACTCTGCCACATTAGGAAAAAACAACATAAGTCAAATATTTTGTATGTGGCACAGGGTAGCTGTTCATAAATGTCTAGTTCCTTTTTTCAATTTTTTTTTATTTTTCTATTAAGGGATAATTAACAGATTATGTTCTAGTAATTTCAGGTGTGCAACATAACAATTCAATGTTTATATTATGAACTGATCACAAGTCTAGTTAATACCCATCATCTTATAGTTACAATTTTTTTTCTTGTGATAATTCGATATTCTTTCAGCAAGTTTCAAATATGCAGTATAGTACTATTAACCATGCTGTGCATCACCTCGCCATGAGTTACTTATTTTATAAGTGTGTACCTCTGAAAGTACGTGTGTATCTTTTGACCGCCTTTTGACCGCCTTCACTCATTTCACCCACCCTTACCCGGACAACCACCAATCTGTTCTTTGTATCTATGAACTTGTTTCCTTTTTTCTTCTTTCTTATGGGTTTTTGTGTGTGCGTGTTTGGATCCCACATATAAGTGAGATAATACGGTATTTGTTATCTCTGTCTGCCTTCTTTCCCTTAGCATAATGCCTCCAAGGTCCATTCATGTTTTCAAAAATGGCAGCCCTCTTTAGGGCTGAATAGCATTTCGTTGTCTAGGCAGATAGGTTAAATAGATTGATAGCACATTTACTTTATCCACTCATTGGACATTTATGTTGTTTCCGTATCTTGGCTATTGTAAATAGTGCTGCAGTGAACATAGGGACGCATGTGTGCTCTTAGTGGGTCTTTTCCTTCAGGTAAATCTTAGAAGTGGAATTGACGGATCATACGGTAGTTTTGTTTTTCATTTTCTTTTTTTTTTTAGGAACCTGCGTACTGTTTTCCAACCAGTCCATTCTGAAGGAGATCAGCCCTGGGATTTCTTTGGAAGGAATGATGCTAAAGGTGAAACTCCAGTACTTTGGCCACCTCATGTGAAGAGTTGACTCATTGGAAAAGACCCTGATGCTGGGAGGGATTGGGGGCAGGAGGAGAAGGGGACGACCGAGGATGAGATGGCTGGATGGCATCATTGACTCGATGGGTGTGAGTCTGAGTGAACTCCGGGAGTTGGTGATAGACAGGGAGGCCTGGCGTGCTGCGATTCATGGGGTCGCAAAGAGTCGGACACGACTGAGCGACTGAACTATACTGTTTTCCATAGCAGCTGACCAATTTACATTCCCATTAATGGTATACGAGAATTCCCTTTTCTCCGTCTCCTCACCAACACTTGTTATTTGCTGTCTTTTTGATAATGGCTGTTATAACAGGTGTGAGATGGTGTCTCATTATGGTTTTGATTTGCGTTTCCTGGGTAACTGGTGATGCTGAGCATCTTTTCCTGTGTGTGGTGAGCATCTATATATCTTCTTTAGAAATATGCCTACTTGGCTCTTTTTAAATCAAATTGGGCTTTTTTTTTCTTTAGTTATGTGAGTGCTTATATATTTTCAATGTATCAGATATATGATTTGCAAAATTTTCTCCCATTTAGTAGACTATCTCTTCATTTTGCTGATGGCTTTCTTTGTTGTGCAGAAGCTTTTTAACATAGTCCCACTTGTTTATTTTTGGTTTCAGCTTCAAAAAATCACCACCAAAACCTGTATCAAGAACCTGTTTTCTTCTAGGGATTTTATGGTTTCAGGTCTTATGTTCATGTCTTTAATCGACTTTGAGTTAATATTTGTGTATGGCGTAAGATAATAATCCAGTTTCATTCTTTTCTTGTGGCTGTTCAGTTTTCCCAACACCGTTTGTTGAAAAGACTGCCCTTTCTTTATTGTGTATCCTTGGC
The DNA here is from genome assembly GCA_006410615.1 of Neotragus moschatus. Classification (NCBI taxonomy): domain Eukaryota; kingdom Metazoa; phylum Chordata; class Mammalia; order Artiodactyla; family Bovidae; genus Neotragus; species Neotragus moschatus. Next base: position 14,160 of record SJYA01001931.1, on the reverse strand, counting down.
TCCTTTATCATGAATTCAGTTCAGTTCAGTTCAGTTGCTCAGTCGTGTTTGACTCTTTGCGACCCCATGAATCGCAGCACGCCAGGCCTCCCTGTCCATCACCAACTCCCAGAGTTCACTCAGACTCGCGTCCATCGCGTCAGTGATGCCATCCAGCCATCTCATCTTCGGTCGTCCCCTTCTACTGCCCATATATGTGTGTGCTTATTTCTAGGCTCTCTATTCTGTCCCAATTATCTATGTTTCTGTTTTATGCCAGTGCTATCCTGTTTTTATTACCATAGCTTTGGAATATAGCTTAAAATAAGGCTTAATGCCTCCAGCTTTGTTTTTCTTTCTCAAGATAGCTTTGGCTATTTGGGATCTTTCTTGATGATTCTACACACATTTTAGGACTGTTTGTTCTATTTCTGTGAAAAACACCATTGGTATTTTTGATAGGAATTGCATTGAATTAGTAGATTGCTTTGGATAGTATGACATTTTAATCATATTAATTCTTCTAATATGAGCACAGAATATCTTTCCAGTTACTTACATTTTCTTCAATTTATTACATTAATGTGTTTTATACATTAGTATATGGGTCTTTTACCTCCTTGGTTAAATTTATTCCTAGGTATTTTATTCTTTGTGATATGACTGTAGATTACACGCAATCAAAGGAAGATGTTTTCTTAGTTTCCCTTTCTAATAGTTCATTATTACTGTGTAGAAATGCAGATAACTTAATATATTGATTTTTTTAAATTCTGCAACTCTACTGAATTCATGTATTAGTTTTAATAGTTTTTTGACAGATTTTCAGTGTATTCTGTAATATCTTGTCACATGTGAATAATGACATTTTTACTTTCTGATTCCTTTTGTTTCTTTTTATTGCCTAATTGTTCTGGCTAGAACTTCCAATACCCAAGTGGCAACAATAAAGAGGCAAGAGTGAGCATCATTATCTTGTTCCTAAGAGGAAAAGCTTGGCGTTTTTTTTTTACTGTTGAGTATGATGTTAGCTGTGCAATTGTGATATATGACTTTTATTATGTTGAGGTATATTCCCACTATGCCCACTTTTTTTTTATTTTTTTTATTTTTTAGTTTGTTTTGCTGTATNAATATAAGTGTGGGTCTGATTGTGAGGACTTAATTAAGATGCCATTTTTTATCAAAAGAAAGATCACACTATTTTTGTTCAGTCACTAAGTCGTGTTTGACTCTTTGCAATACAATAGACGTTAGCCTGTCACCTCCTCTGTCCATGGGATTTTCCAGACAAGAATATTGGAGTGGTTTTCCAATTCTTTCTCCAGGGGATCTTCCCAACCCAGAGATTGAACCTGTGTCTCCTGCATTGGCAGGAGGATTCTTTGCCACTGAGCCACAAGGGAAGCCCATGTTAGCTTAAAATATTTTGCCTAAACTTTTATATTCCTTGNTTTTCCAGACAAGAATATTGGAGTGGTTTTCCAATTCTTTCTCCAGGGGATCTTCCCAACCCAGAGATTGAACCTGTGTCTCCTGCATTGGCAGGAGGATTCTTTGCCACTGAGCCACAAGGGAAGCCCATGTTAGCTTAAAATATTTTGCCTAAACTTTTATATTCCTTGAATTTCATGTTAATTCATTATTGTTATTTCTTTAATTAAAAAATTTTATTTCTTAATTTTTTTTTTTTTTGCCATACATTCACATGAATCAGCCATGGGTGTACATGTGTTCCTCATTCTGACCCTCCCTCCCACCTCCCTCCCCATTCGATCTCTCAGGATCATCCCAGTACACCAGCCCTGAGCACCCTGCCTCATGCATTGAACCTGGACTGGCAATCTATTTCACGTACATTAATATACATGTTTCAATGCTATTCTCTCAAATCATCCACCCTCGCCTTTTCCCAGAGTTGAACAGTCTGTTCTTTACATCTGTGTCTCTTTTTCTGTCTCACATATAGGGTCATCATTATTATCTTTCTAAATTCCATATATATGCATTAATATACTGTATTGGTGTTTTTCTTTCTGAATTACTTTGCTCTGTATAATAAGCTCCAGTTTCATCCACCTCATTAGAACTGATTCAAATCCATTCTTTTTAATAGCTGAGTAATATTCCATTGTGTATATGTACCACAGTTTTCTTATCCATTCATCTGTGGATGGACATCTAGGTTGCTTCCATGTCCTGGCTATTGTAAACAGTGCTGCGATGAACATTGGGGTACATGTGTCTCTTCCAATTCTGGTTTCCTCAGTGTGTATGCCCAGCAGTGGGATTGCTGGGTCATAAGGCAGTTCTATTTCCATTTTTTTAAGGAATCTCCACACTGTTCTCCTTCGTAGCTGTACTAGTTTGCATTCCTACCAATAGTGTAAGAGGGTTCCTTTTTCTCTGCACTCTCTTCAGCATTTATTATTTGTAGGCTTTTTGATAGCAGCCATTCTGACTTGCATGAGATGGTACCTCACTGTGGTTTTGATTTGCAATTCTCTAATAATAAGTGATGTTGAGCATCTTTTCATGTGTTTGTTAGCCATATGTAAGTCTTTTCAGGAGAAATGTCTGTTTAGTTCTTTGGCCCATTTTTTGATTGGGTTGCTTTTTTTCTGAAATTGAGTTATAGGAGCTGCTTGTATATTTTTCAGTTGTTTGTCAGTTGCTTCATTTGCTATTATTTTCTCCCATTCTGAAGGCTGTTTTTTCATCTTGCTTATAGTTTCCTTAATTAGGTTCCATTTGTTTATTTTTGCTTTTACTTCCANGTTTGTCAGTTGCTTCATTTGCTATTATTTTCTCCCATTCAGAAGGCTGTCTTTTCACCTTGCTTAGAGTTTCCTTTGTTGTGCAGAAGCTTTTAATTTTAATTAGATCCCATTTGTTTATTTTTGCTTTTATTTCCATTATTCTGGGAGGTAGATCATAGAGGATCCTGCTGTGATTTATGTCAGAGAGTGTTTTGCCTATGTTCTCCTCTAGGAGTTTTATAGTTTCTTGTCTTACGTTTAGATCTTTAATCCATTTTGAGTTTATTTTTGTGTATGGTGTTAGAAAGTGGTCTAGTTTCATTCTTTTACAAGTGGTTGACCAGTTTTCCCAGCACCACCCACTTTTTGCATGTTTTTATCATAAGTGAATGGTGAAGAATTTACTTTTTCAAAAAATCTAACTATGGATCCATTCTGTTATTTTCAACAGCTTTCACTTGACTTTCAATGCATTGTTTTAACTGAGTGGGGGGATTATAATTAGAAAACAGAATTATGGAAATCTCTGAATAACTCATGGAATGCATCACAATATCATCTGCATTATATTTTTCTATAGGGTAAAAAATGTCTGAATAACGTAGCTCACAGGATCAAGTAAATTCCTTGCTCAGCAGCTGACGGATTCTAAAATCTGGCCCTATCTTTACCTCCACCATTATTGCCCAGTTGGTACTTTTTCTATCAGGTGACTCTCTCATTTTTCCAGACATATGCCAGGCTCCTCTCACTTTTGTGACTTGTGCTGACCACTCCATTTTGGATGACCTCCCTGCTGTCTCTCTATTCATGCAGTTCCCACTTAGCCTCACAATTGTGCTTAGGTCCTGTCTCTGCCAAGAACCTTCTCCTCAGTATTGAAGCCCCCAGTGATCAGTCATCGCTGAAAGCCTACACCTGAAGGTCTGTATCCAGAGATTGTGACTTCTGAAGTCAAAATCTCAGCTAGATTAAAATGGATTACGCTTGGATCCCAGAAAAGCCTGCATGCTAACTGGAAGTATAAACTGTTCATTCTGCAATTTTTCTCCCCAACCAAAACAATAAGCTACACATAGAAAGCTTTGTATTATATGTTTTGATATCCAGAAAGCATGTTATTTGAGTCTCAGCATAAAGTAAGCACTCTGTATGTTGATTTGTATGGAGCAAGCCACTCGATTCAATCTGTACATTGACTGATTCATACAAAAAAAAAAAAAAAATCTATCATTGTTTAGCCTATTCCAAATCTTGGCAGTCTTATCACAAGAACAGAGTTGGACCTAAGAATCTGGGAGGTCCCAGGCCTCTTCCTGGTCCCAGGAGGACTTTGGGTTAGCACTTTAACAGGAGTTCAGTGTCTCCCAGAGGGCAACACTCAAAGCATCTTAACGGCAAGGGATGGAACAGCAGTGGATTGACCAGAGGACACCTGAGATGCCTTTCCCCATCACCGCCCCACCTCCCAGATAGATGTGTGAGAGTCTGCAGCACCCTTTCTCATTTAGGCACTGGCCGAATAACCCTGCCTGTTAGCAAGACGGTCACTCCATTCTACTCCATTTTCTGAGCACTCTGTCAAAGGAAGAGTATTCTGGCCACATTTCTAGAGTGCTCACAAATTAAAAACCTTAAGGTTTTCTGTAGTTCCCAGCAAAACCAGAAGAGCTGAAAGATGACTGGTATGATTAATACATTTACCAGCACTAGGGCATTGTTATTTTATTGCTGGTATCAGAGTGACATCATTTTTCATAAAGACACCATAATTGTCTTTGAATGTCATAAAAGGTGAAATTCATTCTCATGGAAATTGAAGAGAACATTGCAAAGGCTTCCGTCAAAGGGGAACTAAATGGTTTAGATGATAAAATATACTGGCTTTAAATTTCTGTCTGTAAACCAGGAGTGAAACCACAGAGAATTAGGCTTGAGATGAAGATTGTAATAACCTGGAATTAGTTTGGGCATCCCTCTAATCTCATTTTTTCATGGACTACAGCTATTCATTGGGAAATCTGTTTTCTTTCGCTTGCCAATATTTTAGCTGTCTACTTTCCAAATGAAAATACTAGAAGGGGGAAGAGATGAAGATACTAATTTAAATATATCTTATTGGAGATGGCAAAAACACCTCACTTCTCACTAACGCACACAAAACTCAAGATATAAAGCAACTTATATGCTTAAGACCTTTCCTCAAAATATTTATCTTCTTGTCTACTAAGTGGTCAGAATTCCTTAAGGACAAATCCTAGAGCCATCACATACAAATTTGTTTTTCAACAGGCTGAGATGATGAAAGCTGGACAAATATTTAGGAATTCCTTGCTATTATATGTCAAACTTCCTTCCTTTTCCACTCCCACCTCAATATGAATCCACTGGAAATTCCTTCTGCTGCCAAGAGCCTTAGAAAACCTTTACATTATTAATTTTTCCATGAATTTGTCGTGTTTTGGAAGCCTCACAAGAAGCTGAGTGCAGAGTTTGCGGGCAATAAAACAGTCAGAACAAATGGCAAGCCTTTCAGTTTGGCACTGCAGAATGGGGCATGCATCTGTGCTTTCCCCTCCATGCGGCTGGAAGGCTGGAAACATTTCAGATTTGCCCCTTGGTTTATGTTACTCAGGCAAATCGTCTTTCGGTTATTCTATGGAGGGAGGCCCTCTAGAAGAAAGGCAACATTCGAGGGGAAGGATGGAGGAAGGGACAGTTAGGGAGTTTGGGATCGACATGTACACACTGCTGTATTTAAAACAGATAACCAACAAGGACCTGCTGTATAGCTCAGAGAACTGTGCTCAATGTTATGTGGAAGCCTGGATAGGAGGAGAGTTTAGGGGAGAATGGATACCTGTGTATGTGTGGCTGAGTCCCTTCACTGCTCACCTGAAACTAGCACAACATTGTTAACCAACTATTCCAATACAAAACAGCTTTTGAAAAGATTTAAAGAAAATAAAGGCAACATTATGGGCCAGTGATTCTCAATTTCCAAGTGCATAGATATCTTGCTAAATGTATTTTCTGATTCATTGGGTCTGTGTGTAGAGCCTAAGACTCTGCATTCCTAGCAAACTCCCAGATGATGCTCATGGTGCAGGTTCATGGACCACACTTTGAAATGAAAGGGGTTAGCAAAACATAGGGTTGACTCACCCTACGGGCTGCCCTGGTGGCTCAATGGTAAAAACCCACCTGCCAATGTAAGAGACATGGGTTCAATCCCTGTGTTGGGAAGATTCCCTGGAGAAGGAAATGGCAACCCATTCCAGTATTCTTGCCTGAGAAATCTTATGGACAGAGGAGCCTGGCAGGCTATAGTCCATGGGGTCGCAAAAAGGAGTCAGACACAACTTAGCAACTAAACAACTCGCCCTATACCAGGCTTAGTTTCCAGCAATTTAATCAATGCTTACATTTGACTTAAAATAAATTTGAAATTAGTCCAACTCACAATGTTTGTGAAAATAAAATCCATTCGATTTCCATATGAAGCCAGTATTTACTGAGGAATAAAATAGGTTATCAACAAACCCAGGGAATGAGCTGGGTGTAAAACAAAGAATTCCGTGGTCTTTTACTTAAGCATTTTTCATTCTCACTTTGCAACTGTGTGTTTTGCTTCCTTGTTAAAAGTAGTGAATGCCAATTTTATCTTGCCTTTTTATTAACAAGCTTATCTTCACCAAGTACAAATCAGCCCCAGAAATGTCACTGCAGCTCGTGTGCATCAGGCACAAGGATTAGATAGGGGAGAGCTTGGCATGGGCTGTTCTCTTTTGCTCACCCGAAAGGAATCTCATGCTCAGTTCCAAGCCAGATGTCATTTGGGGTGATATTATATAGAAACTCCAGTAATTAAACTCACTAAACTATGACCAGCTGGTATTAACCCTCTTGTTAGGTCACAAATTGCTTCCTTCTCTTTTGTATGAAAATATATCTAAGAGCTCCTCTATGTTCTGAATTAGTTACAAGTTCTTAGAAAAATGACCTCCAAAGGCATGAATTTGGCATGCCATAGTGATCAGAGAGGGGGGGGTGTGTGTGTGCGTGTGTGTCTGCTGTCCGTGGGTGAACGCACATACCAAGCTAAATGTGTTAAGGCAAAACTTGTAAAGCCTGAATTTCAGATGTTGGTGCAGAAATGTTAGCATCAGAACCTAAAGAGAGCATCTTTCTTGGGGGCTGGGGGGCGGGGGTGGGACACACATAAGAAAGTAGGTTACCAAAACACATTGTAAAGCCCAGAAAAGGTCAGAACGAATCCAAAATCCATTAAAAACTGGCATTGAAGACCATTTGGCCTTGTATCCCAGACAACACTTAAAAAGTGAAGGTATTTATTAAGCACTGTGTCATATGCATGCTAGTCATTCAAGTATTCAATTCAATCGCTCAGTCATGTCCAACTCTTTGCGACCCCACGAATGTAGTAGCGCCAAAAGCAGCGTAGACCGATGTGCTCATTCAGCTAATATGTACAGATGGCTGCCTTCCACTAGGCATATAGCCACTGCCATCAGGGGACCTCTGGATAAGGGTATTGTTTAAGGTCTCAACAAAGTCTTCTCCTGATCTCAGCAATTGGAGCTCAAGGAAGGTGTGAGTTTAGGACAGCTGTGTCACCTGTCCACATAAGGCTTGGGGCACACGTCATTGTGGCCATACATGTCTGGATTCAAGAGTGAAGTAGGACTTGAACTCCATAAAATGTGCAGAGTAGAAGTAAAGAAGAAGCAAAACTGATAAATATTTGCCCACTGGGATAGTTTTATCTATTAAGAAAAGACAAAAATCTTTATGACAAAACATATACGTAACAATGTAACATAATGTGTGTGTGTGTCATGTGTCCAGTCATGTTCAACTCTTTGCAACCACATGAACAGGAGCCCACCAGGCTCCTCTTGCCTGGATTTTCCAGGCAAGAATTCTGGAGTGGGTTGCCATTTCTTTTTCCAGGGGATCTTCCCAACCCAAGGATTGAACTCGTATCTCCTGCATCTCCTGAACTGGCAGGCAGATGCTTTACCAGTGTGCCACCTGGGAAGCCCATAAATAATGTAATATATATATTATATATATAATATATACAACATAAATTATATATAGATATAACTAAACACTGTGCTGTTGACTAGAAAACAAGTGTGTGCTCAGAAAGGATAAGCAAGTAAAATGATGGCAGGAAATATGTCTTTCTCACTTTTCTAGCCCCGACATCCAGCACAGGGGCTGATACATAACAGGTTTACAAGACTGTCTGAATAATTAACATATAGATCTTCATTTATTTTCACTGAGTTAGGTCAGAGGTGAAATGCTCCATGCTTATTTCTGGGCTCACTTCCCAAATTCTTTCCCCACCCCCACCTGGGGGCTTCTAGCCTATCTGTCTACTGTTTTAGCAGCCACTGTTTTCCATTCATCAGTGGCAGCTTCAAATACTCTACAACCACACCAGACTGGAAGTTCCTGAAAGCCAAGAATGATTTCTGATGCTTCCTCAGTGATCCCTTTAAACCACAAGAGCCAAATGCTGATGGGATGGTTGCAATGACCGAACAATCTGCTATCTTTTAGTTTAAGATCATTTGATTCACTATACAGTGCAAACTGGGGCTTCCTCGGTAGCTCAGCAGTCAAGAATCTGCCTGCAATGCAGGAAACTCAGAAGACACAAGTTAGCTCCCTGAGTCAGGAATATCCCATGGAGGAGGAATTGGCAACCCACCCCAGTATTCTTACCTAGAAAATCTCTTGGACAGAGCAGGCTGGAGGGCTATAGACAGTGGGGTCACAAAGAGTCAGACACAACTGAGCTACTGAACACACACACAGGAAAACTGTGTTGAAAAATACGGAGAATGCAGACAGAAAATAATTCTGGACAAAGTACCTAAAGATTGGCAAGGGGGTCGACCATAATTCTCAAACATGATTGATAGAATAGCTTCATCTCTTTGGTGTGCAGTCTTACTACACCTGTTACAAATTTAATACACTTTTTTTTTTTTCCGGAATTTTTTCAACAGTTTTGCCCAGCATTGCTTATGGTAGCAAAAGTCCTGAAAGTAAACTAAACTGTGCATTAGTGTAACAATGATTCAATAATTTCCGATATGTTCATCTAGTAAAAGCTGAAGCAATCAAGAAAAGGAAGGAAACAAGCTCCAAGACACACTGTTAAACTGAAATCAGAGTGCAGAGCAGTAGGCGTCCTCAGTGGTTCCAAAGGAATGTGTGCAGTACATAACTAACTATAAGTGCAGAGAATCTGTTTTAAAAGATGCACAATAAGCTGGAAAGAATAATTGTCTCTCGTAAGGAAAACTTGGAGTGAAAAAGACAGCCTTAAATTACCCTGTGGACTTTTTTGTATTGTTTATATAGTTTTTTTTTTTTTTTTAACCATGTATCCACATTGATCTTTAAGATCAATTTTATAAAACTACTGCTTAGGAAAACAGAACAGCTTAAGGGTATTTTGATACCATGGTTGCTGCTGCTAAGTCGCTTCAGTCGTGTCCAACTCAGTGCGACCCCATAGATGGCAGTTCACCAGGCTCCCCCGTCCCTTGGATTCTCCAGGCAAGAACACTGGAGTGGGTTGCCATTTCCTTCTCCAGTGCATGAAAGTGAAAAGTGAAAGTGAAGTCGCTTAGTTGTGTCTGACTCTTAGTGACCCCATGGACTGCAGCCCACCAGGCTCCTCTGTCGATGGAATTTTCCAGGCAAGAGTACTGGAGTGGGGTGCCATCACCTTCTCCGTCGATACCACGGTATCAGTGCCAGACTGGGCTACAAACACTCCGGCAGCACTTCAATCACCATTTCCTAGCAGTCTGCCTCACGATGGCAGTCTAGTTCTTCCGTTTTTTCTTTCTCTAGCAAAAATTTAATTTGGTTTCCTCTGAGTGTTCTCTGGCTTCACCTGCAACTTCGGAGTCCACAGTGAATTGAATTATTAAGGAGCTCCTTTCCCAGAAAGAAGACTTTGGGTTTATTACATTTAACTCACCCCATCTTTTCCTCGTCTAACTTTCTTTCTCTTTTAAATGTTCACAACACAATCTGGCTTCCCCCAAAATGGCATGTACAGTGGAGTTTTCCCCTTAACAGCCTGATGGGTGGTCAGCTTCTAGAATTTTGCCTTTGCTGAGGGATACTGTTTAGATGCCCATTTTAGATGTATGTGCCTTATTTTCTTATTATTCTAAGTGGTGTTTTTATTTTATTCCCTTCTAACCCCAATTTCTCTGGTTCCACATATTCTTCTTTACCCACAATAGTATTGTTTTCCTCAATAAAATATTTTCCTCCAACAACATACTGTGGGAAGATCCATAGAGTTGGGCTTCCCAGGAGGCACTAGTGATAAAGAACCCCCTGCCGATGCAGGAGATGAAAGAGACCTGGGTTTGATCCTTGGTTGGGAAGATCCCCTGGAGGAGGGCATGGCAGCCCACTCCAGGATTCCCGCCTGGAGAATCCCCAGGACGGAGGAGCCTGGCTGGCTACGGTCCATAGGGTCTAAAAGAGGAGGATACAACTGAAGAGATTTAGCACACATGTACGCCAGGGCTCTAGAGCCCAGGTGGGCTCCCATCGCAGCCTGGCCGTGAATGTGGGCATGCTGCTTGGTCACAACGAGCCTTACAAAACAAAGTTAGTGTTAGTTAACAGCAAGGAGTCCAAAGCCAGATGGTCACAAATCCCAGCTCTAACACCTTCTAGATACATTATGTTAACCACGCCGTGTAGAGTAGGGCACCTACCTCACAGCATTGTTACACAGATTCAATGAGTTATTTTCATAAAAGCACTTAAGTTCCTTAGAAGTGCCTTAGAAATACCTGTTAAATATCAATGCATAGTAACATTATATTGTAATATTTAAGTAATACTAGAAGCAGAATAAGAACTAAGAAGTGCAGTGGACGAGGACTGGGTTTGAGGTGTATTAGAAGTGGGTGGTAAAGGCTGGGAGCCCTGGTAGCTCAGCTGGTAAAGAATCCACCTGCAGTGCAGGAGACCCAGGTTCAATTCCTAGGTTGGGAAGTTCCTCTGGAGAAGGGATAGGCTACCCACTCCTGTATTCTTGGGCTTCTCTGGTGGCTCAGACAGTACAGAATCAGCCTGCAATGTGAGAGACCTGGGTTCGATCCCTGGGTTGAAAAGAAGATCCCCTGGAGGAGAGCATGGCAACCCACTCCAGTATTCTTGCCTGGAGAATCTCCATAGCATCCCTAGGGTCACAAAGAGTCGGACACAACTGACTAAGAACAGCACAGAAATGGATGCTATTCATCATAAGTCCTTCTGTCTGCTATGATGTGATTTTTTTTTTTTATCATTCATGTACCTTCATTACTTTGATACTTTTAAATACTTAAAACACAGTATTAGATATGAAGTAATGGTCAAGTTAGTTAATCTCAGTGAATTTGCTTCTTCTCATAAAATTAGAACAACAACCCCATTCATTGTTTCTTCTCTTCTATCTCTTTATTTTGAGAAGGAAACATTGTTGTTTTAAATAAATAGGACACCTAGCTATGTGACCTTGAAAAGACCATCTTTTTCACTGTGTTTCCATCAGGATTGCACATGACGCCAAGGCATGATATTTTGTTACCTTTTTTAGCTTTGAAAAATACAAATGTATTATTTTACTGTGCTGGAGATTAGCTGGCAAAGGCTGGTCTCACTGGGCTAACAGCAAGGTAATGGCAGACGTGTGCTGCTCCTTGGAGCTCTAGGGGAGAATTTGTTACTTGCTTTTTCCAGTTTCTAGAGGCTACCTCCTTCCTTGCTTTTGTCTTACTACGTCTTCAAAACCGGGATTAGCTGGTCAAGTCCTCACAGCATAACCCTCTGACTTCCTTTTCTACTGTTTTATTTTTCCTTTAATCCCCTTTCATTTTATTCCTTTCAATGAGGTCATATTCATATAATGCAAAATTAACCATTTTTAATTGAAGTGTAGTTGATTTACGATGTTTCAGGTGTACAGCAAAGTAATTTAATATATATTCTTGTTCAGGTCCTTTTCCATTATAGTTATTAAAAGATAATATAGTTGACTGTGCTGTACAATAGGTCCTTGTTGTTTAACCATTTCATATATAGTAGAATGTATCTGTTAATCCCAAATCCCTAATCATCCTCGCCCCACCCAGTTTTCTTTTTTTACTGAAGTATAGTTGATTTATAATGCTGTGTTACTTTCTTCTATATGGCGGAGTGACTCAGTTATACTTTTTTCTTATTCTTTTCCATTATAATTTGTTACAGGATATTGAATATAGTTCTCTGTACTATGCACAGTAGGACCTTGTTTATCCAGCCTATGTATAATAGTTTGTCTCTTCTAACCCCAAACTTCCAATTTTCCCCTCCCCTACTTGCCCCCTTGACAACCACTAAAATTAACCATTTTAAAGTGAACAATTCAGTGCATTTTTGTGCATTCACAATGTTGTACAATCACCACTTCTGTCTAGTTCCAAAACATTTTATCTCAAAAGGAAATTCCATGCTTATTAAGCAGTTGCTCCCCATTTTCTGCTCTCTTTACCCTCTGCAACAATTAATCTGGTTTCAATTTCAGTGGATTTATCCATTCTGATACTTCATATAAATGGAATCATATAATATCTGACCTTTTATTTCTGGCTTCTTTCACTTAATATGTTTGAGCTTCATCCTATATTACCATGTACAAGCACTATTATTCCTTTACATGGTTGAATAATATTTCACGGAGTGAATAGACCACAATTTGTTTATCCATCCTTCCCTTGATGGACATTTGGACTATTTCCACCTTTTAGCTCTTGTGAATAATGCTGTTATGAATATACTTATACATGTTTTTGAGTACCTGTTTTCAGATCTTTTGGATAGCTACCAAGGAGTAGAATTGTTGGGTCACATAGTAATTCAGTGTTTAATTTTTTAAAGAACCACCTATTTTGTACAACCGTTCGGCCAAGTTACCCTTAATTTCAATTAAGGGAGCTACACTCCCTCTCTCTAATGTGACCCCCTTTTGCTACTACCTCCTGTGATTGCAGGGATTCCTCTGATATTTACTAAAATAGGAAACCCTCTTAATGAATGTTCTACATGTGGAAAGCTGCCATAAACTCCTAGGAGACTGGAAAGCCCTTCTAAAAGGCTGTAGACCTTTGGACACGTCGATGAAACTTCCCTGTGCTGTCACAGACACATGCTCAAAATATGGTAGATGCTTTGTAAATGTGAGAAGCTGTGCAAGGTCAAATGAGTCAGCTGGCTTTTAGAAGTTGCAAAGGAAAACAACTACAATTTCACAGTCTTCATAAAATATTTCTTTATATCAAACCTTTTGTTTGCTTGGCAAAAGCATGTTAACTGCCTGCTATGGTGATTAGCACTGATTAAATAACATGATCCGTGTTATCAGAGAACTCATCAGCTAGCAAAGGAAGCAGATGGCAAACAAATAAACATGTTAAAATCTGACAAGTGCTAAGAACAAGACTGGACAGAGTGTTGTGGGGGTGCAGTAGATGGAGGAGTTTATCATACCTAAGAAGCTGAAACGCTGACTCACGGGAAAAGACCCTGACGCTGGGAAAGATTGAGGGCAGGACGAAAAGGGGATGACAGAGGATGAGATGGTTGAATGGCTTCACCAACTCAGTGGACATGAATTTGAGCAAACTCACGGAGATACAAAAGGACAAAAAAGCCTGGAAAGCTGCAGTCCATGGGGTCTCAAAGAGTCAGACAGGACTTAGTGACTGAATAACAACGACAAAGCTGAAAAAAGGCTTGACAGGAAAAGAGATTGTCAGCTGGATCATAAAGCATGGTAGGAATGTGGTCCTCAGAGAGAGATGCTATGATCGAAGGCTTGGGAGTACCCAACTGCAAGACACAGTTAAGTGAATCTTTACATAATTCAAGAATATCTAGGAATAATAGGGTTTATTAATGTGGGAATGAGAAGGTAAAATTGGAAAGTAAATATTGTATCTTTTTAGCAGCCAGAAATGAACTGACCCTACCAGCCTGAGACTCACCCCTTGGAGAGCAGCCCCCTCCTGACATTCAGAGTCCTCCAGGATATCACTCACCCACACTGGCTAAGCATTGCCATTAGGCATACGTACCAATGTATGACTTACTTCTGGGGGTGCCATTTAAAAGATTTCAAGACCTCAGAATGGCATTTCTCTAAATTTCTAAATGCATTTGTCAAAATCCTAGAAAGCTCTGCTATATAAGCATATAAGCCTTACAATAAAACAGCCTTCAGTTCAGTTCAGTTGCTCACTCACGTCCGACTCAATGCAACCCCATGAATCACAGCATGCCAGGCCTCCCTGTCTATCACCATCTCCTGGAGTTCATTCAGACT